>JAYECN010061244.1:0-28412 GCA_035222435.1 Microcambeva ribeirae | reverse complement strand
GACTGTGCATTTAGCAGTTGCTATCACTTTACATTTAAAGATTCCTAAAAGCTTAATTTAGCGTTGAGATCTGTTTGCAGAAAAACTAATGTTTTGTTTGTAAGATTCTTTCTAAAATAAGCAAGACAACATATATACCCTATCTGTTACTTACAATTCTGCTGAACCATCTATCCAAGTCTTTTTTCAAGTATGCAAGTACAAATATCTAACTATCTTTTTTTTGAAGCCTTCCTTCAAAAAGAAGACTTGAAACTGAAAGGTTAAAATGTACATATATATATATACACACACACACACACACACACATATATATATATATATTTGTTTGCTTTCACTAGGTTCACTGTTTCTCCAGCAACTTTGTACCGATTTGGATCATGTTATGACAATTCAAGCAAAACCATTACAACAGAGGCTTGTGACCACAGTAGAAAAAAATTATGGTAAATATTGGTCTGGAGATTTTAAAAATGCATGATAGTTTATATTATGTAAAAGACTTTTTGTGGTTTTAAAAAAGGTAGTAGGAATACAGATGTGTCTTTTGTGCACATCGTTGTAGTGACTCACAGTTTAGATTTGTAGAGGTTGCTCTGGGATACTGTGGTAAGTTCTTTTAAATTTTTTTCTTGCTCCTGCTCATCTTTGGTCTGTTTTGGTCTTGCAGCACTTTTTCCTAGGTCTGCCCTAATTTTTGATTTATAGGATTCTGATTTCCTTTAGAGAAACCAAGGCTAAAAGGCTTTGGGAGGTTGTGGAGTCTTGAAAAGCAGGATTAGCATATGAAGAGCTTTCTTCAAGTTGAATGCACCAAACATTTTCTTTAAAGCAACCAGGGTGTGGAAGTGTATTTTTTTTTTTTTTTTTTTTTAGTATTGCATGGAGCTTTGCAGCTTGTTAGGACCCACTCTACTGGGCTGTATAATAAAAATGTATTAAAAACACTAGATAAGAGTGCCATACTAACTAGTCATGTTTTTTTTTTTTTTCTTTACAGGTAGATATACCTCAAAAGACCCCTGGATTCCATAGGTTTTGTCAACTGTACCAGGATGGGTCAAGGATTTTTAACTGGTACTGCCCCATACTACAATCAAGAAATAATGAGCTCTGGGAGAGCCATCTCTGTGTGCAAGAATGGGTATGCTTGGCAGGATATTTTTAGTTTTGTTTTTGAAATTGTCTCCCTTCATAGTCTGAAATAAGCCGAAACGTTGACTGTTAGCAGCCATGTAAAGCATCTTGTGGTTGTGATGAAGAAAGGTTTTTGGAAGGAAAAGTCAGGATGCTGTTCCTCTACTTGTTTCTCAGTCATTCCTCTTTTTCTGTCTTCTGGGAAATGTTATTCCACCTAAAGAAGCAAATAAGCAATGTTTAGGTTGTAACATCCTGTTCTCACTCTTATGTTTTCTCAGTGTTAAAGATGTTCTGTCTCTTTCCAAGCATCAATCATATATAAAATCATATATAAAATGTCTTTTTTTTCCAAACAGGAGTTTGCTGCAGGAGTTCCTCTTTAACTCCTGTTTTAACATTTCTCCATTTTTATTATCTCTGATTATTGCAGTTGCTCAACTGTAAATATTGTCTGTTCCTATCATTTATTTTTCTTTTAAGATGGAGTTCATTTATTGGTTCTAAGTTATTCTATTTGTCAATGGCTGTGAAACTGCTGGAATAAAATTTGTTTCAGGAAGCAGAGATTTTGCTGTCAGGCCCAACTTGTTTGTAGATTCTGAACAGTTGATCCCGCATACTGACATGTCAGTAAGACAGTTCCCAATTCTTGAGATTTCTTATAAAATATTGCTTGTTCCTGTACAATCAATCATGTTACTTTGTAGCTGATCCTTCAAAGCTCTAACATGGAAAAAAAAAAAAAAATTGGTGGAAAAAAAAAAAGCATTATTTAATACTACTCTGTGTGTAGATGCAAATGGGAGTTAATACTGTCCACGCAGTTGTTCCTCTATCCATCAAAGAGGGTACAGCTTCAATAAATGTGGTTGAAGAACTGTTGAAAAGGAAAAAGAGGAGGAGAAAAGCTTAATTATTTGCCCAGATTTTGCAGTTAAGAACGGAATCGGTTTCTTCCAGGTGAAAACTAATTCTCCTCACTTACACATATTCAAGGATTAATAATCTAAGATTATTTTTAATGCGTATTTTTTATCTACACTGTTATCAAATTTCTGGTTTACATGAACGGTTGTCAGATGCTGCATTCTTTTGATTACACAAAAACTTTTAAGATTACTTCTCTGATTCAGTGTTTTCCTCCTTTGGCTACACTAAGCTTTTCTGTAATGGTGCTTATGGTAGGGGCTGAGAGTTTTGTACCTAATAAAATATTGTGTATTGAAAAATATATGCAAAAAGTTACTATTCATGGTTGCTTTCTGATGGTTAGCTCTCTGCTTGAAGACAATGGATGAATTCTAAACCCACATAATCTGAGTATTGGGGCTCATATAGGGTAGTCCCAGTGATGCTAATGATGGGCCTTGTCTCTATTTCTGAAATACAACTCTGCCTTACCATTAATAATGGGTGACCTGGTCTCAGGCAGAGCATCCTTTCTTACGGTGGCAGAAAGGGCAAAACTTTTGACTGGAATGACCCAGAAGAGTGTGCAAGCTGTTCAGGAGCACGGGACTTGCGGCTCTTAGGAAGAAAATTGTTAGCAGACCCTCTGCATGACTTTTTAGGTGGTATTGCCTGAAAGTGTTTCCAGGGCTGTCTTGGAGGCCCTACAGGTTTCCAGCCATCTTAACATAAATGTTTCTTGGGGCCCCGGCAGTCACGTGTTTCGGACGTGTGCGGGACGTAGATACCCCCTGCCTTGCGGGATTTTACCTTTGTGTACCAGAAGACCAACAGCCTTGTAAAGAGATTAGTACCTTGCTGCTTACAGATCCTCGTGGCGTGTGTCATTGAACATGGTATCTCACCCTCCTTCTGGCAAGTAAAAGACTCAATGTTTGGGGAATCCTTACCCGCTTCCTTTCCTTCGTGAAAGCAGTATTGGTGCCATCCTGTGGCAAAACTGTGAATATAGTACTATGTTACTTCATAGTCCTGTTTCATCTTCTCAGCTTGTAGGAATTAGAAACTCACCCAACTCACGACTTTTTCTTTCTTTTTTTTTTTTTTTTAAACAAAGTTTTAGATCCTTCAGATCTAAGATCAGAAGGAAGGAGTTCTTGGCTAAGTATAAGTCCCATATTTTCCTGGGTAAATGGATTCTGGGCTGTGCCTGAAATGGTAAAGGTGAGAAACTGATGATTTGTTGCTCATTTACATTTATTTCATAATGATGCCATTTACTTGGGTCTGAATCTTTCACACCAATGCCTCCAGTTAGTTAAGGATTTATTCTTGAAGTTTATGCTTTTTATGTAGGTTTTGTGATAACAGAGGATCTGACTGATCTGAACCAGGGTTTAGACTTTTATTAAAAAAAGTTATCAAGAGTCTGATGCACAGCTGGTGGAATTCATGTCTGTTGATTTCCCTGCAGGGTTAGTGATTTGCACTCTGAAAACGTGGCCAAAGGTCAGTGACAGTATTGACAAAGTGAGCACAACAATATTAAAGACAAGCTAGCACTGCAGACACAGTATGATGTAACACAAACTGTAGACTGTTCTGTTTTTTGTTTTCTTCAGTAGAGAACAAGCCTTAGCCATTCATCCAGACCTGCTGTATGTTCAGGAATGTACTCATTATTGCAATTGATATTCAGTACAGGCTCTCATAGCAACAAGACAGCGTACGTTGATCTTTTTAGGGGTTATATTGTGTGGTTAGTTTGATTCTCGCACAGTTTAAGCAGTAGCATGTGGAAAAAGGAAATGATACAAGATTTGGGAAACATGTACCGGAAATGGTGAGCGTGAATCAAATGTCTGCTATGTTGGTAATGGTATCTGCTTAACTTCAGGACAGTCATAGTTAACATCTTAATGAAATATTGTTTCCAGTTTAACCAAGAATAAATATTCTGCTGCAAAACAAGAGAGAGATTTTCCAAGTCTTACTATGTTTTTGCAACCCCAGGTAAAGTCCAAAACTTTTGATGATATTGCATATTACTATATTTAAGCCATAATTGCATATCTCAGTGGTAATTTGTAACTCTCCTTACCATTTTGAATTAGTGGTAGACAGTATACATGTAAATCACTTAACGATACATATTATGGTAATTTATAAAAATAATCATGCACCATTTATTAAGCATACCCTAAAGAATAATTTTGTTTTTTTTATTTAGGATGCCTTAGATTTATCTGACTCTTTATTTCATCATCTTATTTGCTTCAGTTCACAATGGTATGTGAGTATATAATTCCAAAAATATGCACAGGGAATACTAAACCTTTTAGAAGAGGAGATTAAGGATGCTAATACACAAAACAGCCAATGAAGGGTGAGCAGAACCACAAAGCAAAGCAATTTTGAGTTGGCTTGATATTCTCCTGGCTTCCACTGAATTGAGGCACTCATAACCCTGTTTGCAGAAATGGAACTTTACTGACACCACCCTGCTGACTCCTGGTGCTTTCACCCTGCCCCACATGCATGAGCAAGTTTTTTTCATGTTGCACTAAGGCTCCATGTAACTCGTTGTTGTGAAACCCATGCGAGGTTTGAAGTCACACATCCTGCAGCTTTGGAACAGAGCCCCTAGCAGCTGATAGAGTCCAAGAGGTGGTGGGTGCTTCATGTTTCTGAGCTGGCTCTGCTGTACACCGTTTCCCTCAGCACAAATTTGAGCCCTCTTTGCTATAATTCAGTTTGCTGTGATTTGCTTTGGCTGCCAGGGGGCTCAGTATGTGGCATAGGTGGGAATCAATGGTCTCTTCTTGGAGGCTCTGCCTGTCCCCGTGGTGAGAAGCAGGGCAGATGCCACAGGAGGCTCCTCAGCCCAGCAGCCTCAGAGGGCAGAAAATTAGCTTCAGAATCTACTTTTTCTCTTCCTTTCTGTGAAATTACTGTGATTTAGGCAGCATCTGTAATACCCACACACTGTCAAACGTGGAAGATTATTGCAGTAAGGACGAGTAACTCGAGAAACAACAGTTTTAGTTTAAATGATTTTGTAGGATTCCTTTGAAACACTGGAAAATCAGTAACTGTATATATTTCAGTGCAACTCCATGTTAATGTTTTACTTTGGTTAACAAATGTCAAACTACAAAATGCCATTGCCTTTCCCTGAAGTTCTCTGCTCTGATAAATTGCAGTGAAGATGTAATACAGTTTTATGCTCAGTAATGTATTAACTATTTTCTCTGAGAACAATTTGGTAATGCAGATTTTTAGCAAAATCTATTTGACAAATACAGTATTTCTTAAGAAATGTTTTATTTGCATTGAAATCTCTGTAAAACAAATTTTTGGAACATTTCTAAGGCTCAAACATATTTGTGTAATATTGAAGTATTCAGAAGTGGCATAATTTTTCTTGCTATTGGAAGTAAAACAGTGATGTGTATGGATTAATTTATACTGTAAGAAGATAAATAATATCCAAAATGTATAATGCAGCAGACAATTGCAGTGTTGCTCTTACCTCATAATTCATATAGAATATTAGAAACAAAAAATGCTATCCTGTTAATGGTGAAGTTGGGAAAGGGAATTCTACTGAGTATACACAAATTTAGGTGTATACACACAATTAGTATTCACAGTTTTAGATAAAGCTCATGAAAGTATATGCAGCAGAAAATTTCCAATATTTGTAAAGTATAACCTTTTGTACAAATAAGATTACCTTTTTAAAAATACTAGCAAACCTGGCAAATGTGCATAATTGTTCCTTGTTTTTTTTTCCTTTTATTTATACATTACATTTTACTCATGCACAGGAAACATCAAATTCCCTAAGTATAGTTTACTTCACATTATTTAATATCTTATCAATTTAAATCCTCTTGTAACATTTTAAAAACTTTTTAAAGTATTTGTTTTTGTTTTAAATAGCTTTTGAAACAATGAGAACTGTAAAACCACAGTCTTATTACCAGCTAAAATTTCTTCAGTTGGATTTACTTTCTGTAAAAATGAGCTAAGAAAAATCTTGAGCTAAGAAGAATCAATTTTTAGATATAGGCTACAAACTGGCCTCTTTGTTACCTCTTTTAGAAGGCTATATATAAGAAGCACAGAGCATGGGCTTCTCTGTGAAGCAGCCCTTATATGTTTACATGGATATGTTGCATGTTCTCAATTTTCAAAATGTAGGAATGTGTTGCCACTCAGATATTTTAATTTTGGTCAAAACAATGGTACAATGTGAGTGATTTCTATTACAGAGCACTCGATACAGTATTGGTGATGAATTCCTACAAATCTGAGTTTATAGCCAAGTTTATTTTGATTTTGCACTATTCCTTAAGTACCTGTCTCCTAAGAGTCTAACAGCATTTTCTTTGTTGTGAAGCAAGTTGGACTAGGCTCAAGGCAGGTCATGAGGAAACAGCAGACTAATAAAATGCTGGGAGAAATTGTAGTGAAACCCTTCAGATTAGCACGTTTAGCTTGAATTCAGCTTTAGGATTAGGACGTTGGGATTATCTTCACATACAGTGAACTGTAACTTCAACCCCAGTACTTTCTGCCAGCTCTTGCTTTTCCTCTTAATGATTCCCTGTCCTCTGCTCTCTTGGAAGATGCTGCTGCCACTCCCGAAACCTGCTATAGCCATCTACCTGACAGAGGAGCAGTGTCTGAACCCTCTCCTTGGAGAGCTGTGTGCACTACTACCCGCAATAATTTGTGTTTTGTTGCTCCATATCAGAATGTGTGGCTCAGATCTATGAAACTACATATTTTCAAGCAGGAGACCTCTCTACATTTTTTACGCCAAATGTCAGTTACTGTTGAGTAGTGTGTACTTACCATCCCACGTGTCTCCTCTTCACATATTTGCAAGCAACATGGACTAATGATCCCACAAAAAGGTAACATTCACGTTTGTGCAGCTTTTTGTGGTTTTATGTGATATTTTTAGGAACTCAGAACCATTTTATCAGAACATAAGCATGCAAGGAAGGCTACGTGGTTGCCTAGGAAAATAGTGTCATATATCTTTGAAACTGATAATTTACAAGACTTTCCTGATCTTTGAAAGATTAAATCTGGTAACACTTGATCTTTCACATTCACATAGCAACCCTTTGCAGGAAGTGAGACCAACTGTGCACTCCTTCCTCTGTGCCATTTGTGGCTGAGATGCAATGGGAGTAATTTCACTTCTCCAGGCATTCCCTGTCTCCTACTGCATAATCTGTTCCTTCCCCACCATCCTTTCCCTTTATTTTTCTCACAGTTAAGAGTGAAACTAGCCTGAAAAGTTCATGCTGTGATCTGTCTATATTCACATTGCGTCTCCACCCTCAGAACCCTGTTAAAAACCACTTGAACCTGGGTGTGTTTTTCTCCCAAGAGCTCCGGCAGCTCCCACACAACCCGTGTGTTCTGCTCTGTCACCAGGCAGCCAGTGCCTACCAAGCAGATGCAGCTCTATCCTGTCTTTCTCTAAACTGCAGTTGCTTAATGCTGAAGGAGCAAGATGTAGCCTATATCAAAATTAGTGGTGAGATATGGTTATCACACATGAATTTTATGCTGTGTATCACATAGCATAATGGTTCTTGCCAGATCTTTTTCAAGCACAGCTTACAATTCTTCCACTTGCTTCATCCTTCAGCCCCAACTATCCATCACTTGGGCTCATCAAACAAGGTAACAGGGAAATCATGCTACTGCAATCACGTAGTCTCATTTCCTTCAGGCCTGCAGCCATGATAGTCATTAGGAGATGATGTTGCCACCAATGCAATAATTTATTAGCAGCTCCAACTTTGAATATATGCATGTTATATGCACAGTCTTAGTGTCAGCATACTGTGCCGAGGGATCATCAGTGGGCACATTAAATGTGTGGTTTAAACCTGTGCTACCATCATATTGCCAGTGCATGGAGATCAGCTTTAAGCGTAACATGATGCTGTAGAAAAATGTTATCCGCGAATAAGGATTATTCAGTTGCTGCTTTTGAGGCCAAATATAGCCTGATGGATGTCAGCATAATTCTTTAGTGTCATTGGAATAGCACTGAATATGCCAGAGTAAATGTATCATGCTGTGTGGGCTCTACGTTGCAGCTTGTTGACATTGCTTCTTATGGGCACTTGCCTTCCAGAGCTTTCAGAACTTTTAAAAGGTCTTCCTTGCCAGCAGCCTGTCTCATTTGTCCTTCTGAGTAGCTTAGGACCAGCAAAATAGCTTTCAATGGGGTGTTATTTTTTTAATGATGTCTTGGGCAATTGATGTCACTGGAGTTACTCTAGAATCAGGCTAATGTCACAAAAATCAATCTATCCCTGTATATTCCTATTTGGAAGAAAAAAAAAAACCCTACAATTGCATTCATTTTTGCATTTTATGAAGAGAACCCAGTGGCTACAAGTAGAACACGTATCCTTCACTGGGGAAAGCTATTTCAACTCCGTGGTCAAAATTCTCCCTTTGTGGAAATGGGAAATGGGTACTGCTTATGAGGATAGAAGAGCCTTTAAAGTTACTGTTTGAATTTAGAAATGGGAAAGTATATTTTTTAGTATTAATCTAAATTATTGTATGATTAATCTCATCATGGGCTCAGCTACAGGTACTACAGACCTCTCATGTAGATAAAGATGACATTGAAGTCTCTAGATTTTTCTTTTACTGTGTGATACTGCATCCTACCCATACTTCTGACTGTGTTAACTGAAGCATTTGAGAAGTATATCATTAACTTAAATGATCACGGGCAGTAGGCGCTGGTTCGCAATGCTTACATCGTATGAACACCTTTTTGGCAGATACTTTCAGAACACTCTCTCGTGTTTTTCACAGCGTGTAGTGCAGGTGTCCACAAAGCACTGGATATGGAAAGGAAAAATTATGATGTAATGGTGCCTGACACTTATCAACAATGTCAGAAAAGATGCACCAATGACAACCATTGCCAATTTTTTACATATCCTTCAGAAACCTTTCACAATGCAAGCCTTGCTAAATGCAGGTTTGATCCCTTTCCCTGGACAGTGCTGTGGCTTAGTAGCATAAGTCTCAGAGCAGTCTAAGGTGAAACACATTATGCAAGGAAGTAAGTCTTAGCTTGAAATGTCATTCTTGAAATGCTGATTCAAACTGACAGGAAAATATCTTTAGTAAATTAGGTTTCATTCATCCGTTGTGAGAAAGACCAAGGTGGTTATTATAGCACTGAAAAAAAATTAATCTACTGGAGACATTAAAATGCAAATAGTATTTGTAGGTGAGCAGCTTTATTGATCTGTTAAATCTCATTCTGCTTACTGCTCTGAAAATAGCATCTTTAGTGCAGTCAGAGAAATATTTTCAATTTTAATTGCACTGTCTTTGAGCTTTTAGCCTGCTCAGTTTTGCAAGTTAAGCATTGTTCAGCTAAACCTGTTCCTCATATAAAGCTTCTTATAGAGCCTGGAGATTTTTCTTACCCCTTGCCAGAGTACTCAGCATGGTAGGAGTTAGGGTGCCAGGAGGATATTGTAGGCCCATTGTCTTATTGCTTTGTTTATTCTTTGTCATTTAGTAAAAAATTCTTCTTGAAACAGGCCGCTTTAGCAGCTCCAGCCGGCATAAGGGTACTTGACGATATTGTATTTGTATTCTCTCTAAAGTCATGCCTGCTTTCTGAAATAGGTAACTATTAAAATCTCTTTTGATTCAGCTTAGATTTAGGAATTATGGATGACAAGGGACTCTATCTCTGACATATGTGTTTTGTATGTAAAAGATAAGTAATATCATCTTATAAATTCTTGGAAATAGATAGTAGTCAGGTACTAAAGAGGTTCTGATATTTTTGATTTTCTCCGTTTTATTACTCTGTGTTACAAAACCAGTTCTTTGCTTTGAAGATCTAAAGACGACTTTCGTAAGATTAGTTTGATTACTTTGCAATTTTATCTTTGTATCAGAGATACAAAAATGAAAGGTAAAATCTTATGCATTTAAAAGATTAGGAAGACCTTAAAGCTTTCTGTTTTTTTTTTTTTTTTTTTTTTTTTTTGTATACCATATATGCACTTGGAAATTTTTAGTGAATACTTGTAGCTTTCTGGTACAATCAGCTAATATGAAGGGCTGCATTCTGTGATTTGTGATGAAAGCAGAGTTTGAGCTTGTTTCTGCTGTCATTACTTAGACCAAACTCTCAAGACTCGTAGGATCAAACAGTTTGTATTATACCTTCTTATTCTCAATTAAATTGTGCTTCACTTTTTTTTTTTTACCTACCTCTTTTTTGTTTTATTGCCTGTTATTTTCTATTCTGAATGATGATACTTTTCATCTGCCTTATTTAAATTTGTAGATAATCTTTTCTTCTAATTTTAAATTACAGTTTATATTTTCTAGGTCCCTCCATCTTTCTTTTTCTATTAACATGTTTTCTTTAGAATCTGATAATCCCACTATAGGAATAATCTCTGTAAACTTTGAAAAAAAAATGTGTGTCTATATATACACACATTTATAGGTATGTATATATACACATATATATAGTTTAGTTCAGCTCCTAACAATGAAATGTGAAGAGTAAGAAAGGAAGGAAGAATTTTGGCATGGTGTGTTATGAGAAGAAATTCAGCTATTCCCTCACTGTATATATGTAGAAGAAAGATTGGAGGAAAGATTTTTATTTTCCAAAGTGTTGCCTTGTAAGATAGACTGGATAGACACATTCATGCTTAGAAGAAAAATTCTAGCACTTTGAAAGTCCTACTTGAAGAATAATTCTGGATACCAAAGCACATGCCCAAATGGTATGATTTTGATTTGAAATAAAAATGAAAAAAATAGAAATATCAAAGATATTTGGCTTACGATATGACTGTAACTAGTTTTCTGGAAAAAGAGAGAAAAAAAAAGGCAATATGCTCTTGAGTCTTTATGTCCTTCATCATTAGCTTATTGTGTCCTCTGCGCAGAACAGCTCCTCTTTTAATCCTCATTGAATGTTACTGGATGTTTTTCCTTTGACAGTTCTAAATGTCATTTCCCCGCTTTTCTTCTTGAACCTCATCCCTGCTCCATAATCCTCTACATAAGGGGACATACTTTAAGACAGTGTTCATGAGAAACAATTTTCTAGTTAAAAATATTATGATATTGTCTTGCCAGCATATCAGTCACAAAAGAAGGAAACAGTGAACCAGTATACAAATTGTCATATTTTTACTAACTCTAAAATCTTTGGAATCTTGGTATTCTATTTTTGTCTTATACAGAATGTATGATGGACATTTTTGAATATAAAGAATTTTCAGGAATTAACGTTACAATGTTTTTTTCATTCCTGATATCTCCGTCTGCCAAGTTATCTCTACTTCTTTGCCATACTGCTTGCTCTTTACATTCTTTACCAGGGAAAGGCAATTAGAATCCCAAAGGTGAATATGACAAATGTAGTATTTTTTCAAATATCTGTTTAGAAAAATAAAGTTAGTTTTTAAACTAAATTTTTATTATATTTATGGAAGTTCTTTTTAAATGAAGGTTAGAAGGTTATTTCCAGTAAAGCGTTGCTTTTTACATGTTTTATTTCTTCCTGATTTTCTGTGGGAATTTCATCTGTCATGAAGTGTGATCAGGCATTTGTAAGGTAGCTGCAGATCTGGTGTTAATGTGAGAAGTTATAAGCATTAAGGAGAATAAGAGAATGACATAAAG
Organism: Microcambeva ribeirae; assembly: GCA_035222435.1. Lineage (NCBI taxonomy): Eukaryota > Metazoa > Chordata > Actinopteri > Siluriformes > Trichomycteridae > Microcambeva > Microcambeva ribeirae. Next base: position 16,634 of record JAYECN010061244.1, on the reverse strand, counting down.
CCACATTTCATGAAATTGTTAAAATAGACATCTGGTAATGAAGGATTTTGTGTAAAGTAAACAGGTGTGATGTGTTTCCTTTTAAAGTACTTGCTTTTTCATATTTAATAGTGAGAAGAGTTAAAAACCTAAATTCCACACAAAACTGATGTGAAAAGAAGAATAAAATCTCAAAGAAATTTCAAGGAGCAGCAAAGCTGAGATGTCATATATCTCAGGTCACCTTTTCTATATAGGTGTGAATACTATACAGTCATTAGCCATATGTCATTTCATAGAACTGCAAAAGCCCTATTTTTCTATGAGTTTAGGTGCTGAGATAACATTTCTTTAATACATTTTTATATGAAATTTTTTTTACAGATACAGAGGTGGGAGAAAAAGAACATTTAATAGAGAGCATTCTGTTATTGATACCTAAAAAAATCAATTTTGAAGTGTGAGAAGAGAATGTTACACTTATTTTTTTTCTTTTTTAGAAATCTTTGCCTTCTGAAGACATCAAGAAGTGGTATACTAGGTGCACTTATATCAGGAGAAAAAGTTGTATCAGGCTTTAATCTCCTAAAACGTAGAAGAATAAATTACAATAAAAATGCTAATTTTGAATTAATCATGACACTTAGTCTTATTGATGTTTGCAATATTCATTCTTGCAGCACGTATGAACTTTTTGGGAGAGGAGCTCAGTTCAACTTATGCTAAAGGACCCAAAGCTTGTCAGCAAGTTGGCACAGACATGGTCTGTTGCCAGTTTTTAACCTACTTCCCACTCCAAGATTCATGCAGTGAAGATCTTTCTGTGTATTTATGCACCAATTTAATATGTAATTCACTGAGACCTTTCGACTCATAGATAGAAATGTATTGGTATTAATGTATGTATGATTGCTTAGGCTTTCTGATATCTTGCTATAAATGAGAGTCAGTTTGCAACTTTTATGTCTTTTCCCCTTCTCTCCATTTCTCAGAATAGCTGTAGGAGATCATCACAAAATAATCTCTATTTTGATAGAGAACCCTTTGTATTTAGAATGTGTTTCAGTTTGTATTTATTAACAGAGAACATAAATATCAAAGCTTTATTTGTTTTGATTAATGGCAAATATCCTTGGCAATCTTTTACATGCAGCTCAAATCAAAAAACCACAAACGCCACCAGGACAGAGTGTAGGAGAGCAGAACCCAGATACTTAGGAGCAATCACCTTCTTTCTTTTTAAAAGAGAAGTATTTATTGAGATACATTCCTATAGAACTTATATTTTTAAAATTTAGATTTTCCTTAATCAATGACTTCTTTGAAAGGAAAGTAAAACATTAAGGTAAAGTGGACTCGTTTTTCAATATGCTTGCATTGATGCTTCAATTCTGATCAGAATTTTCTTGTGTGAAAGATAAATCATTTCATGGCTAAAGGAAATCTTTTGGTATAAGCTTTATTTGCTCTGTAAAGAATGATTATTCTGCTGTGATGAAAAATACATAAAAGCAAGATATTGGATGAAATGAAAATAATTCATAGTGTCAGTCATTACACTAGGAGAATTGGCTAAATTAAAATGTGGATTTTTATTCCCCACCTAATTTTCAGTACGTATAGAGAATTCTTTGGAAAGCTAGAGCTAGCTCATTTCTTTTATAAAATGTCTGTGTTATGTAATATTAAAAATGCATTTCCACTGCAAATAGAGGGCAACATTAATTTGGCTGTTGCAATAGCATCAGAAATGAAATATTGCACATTTATATGCAAGCATTTCCTGGAATAGTAAATTAATTTTGTCCTATTTTTTATGTTGTAAACTATATTATTGATATTAATACATCTGTTATATTTATTATAGAGTGTTGTGTTATATGAGGTTTTTTTGACAGTTGTTTTGCTGCGGAGATATAACATACTTGTCTTCTATTTCTTATTTTTTCTTAATTTTCACAGGATCCTAGAAGAGAGATCTGTGGAAGGTCTTCGGTGGTCCCCTCATGCACTCCCTGCCCTAAGGCACAATGAACCACCTCTGTGTCGCTCCTGACCAAAGCTACTCCAGCCTCTTCCCTAATGGCACCTAGCAAAAGAGATTCTACAATCACTTTTCACAATTTATTCTGATACTTAACTATTTCTATCACTGCTGAGTTCTCTTCTCCCTTATGGCTTAACTAAATCTTTCCTGCAATTCTAGTAATTCCTGTGCTAGTCACAACGGAAAAGAACTGTTCCTTTTATGTAGTCGTCCTTCACACACTTGAAGACTTTCACCATATTACTACTTATTTCTCTTCCCTTGAATACAAACCCCTGATCCTTGGTTAAGCACACTTACCCTGGCAGCACTTAGGGACAGTCCAAAAAAAAAGGAGGAAAGAAAGAAGGAAGAGGACAAGATACATAGGGCAGGTAAGAAGAGTTTAAAATGAGAAGAGAAAATGAATTGCAGAACTTGAGAAAAGAATTGGAACAAGCAAGAATCAGTGCAGGATGAAGAGCAGCCCAAAGGGCAGGTACCCATGTGGTCACCTGGAACTGCAAATGCGACAGAGCACCCAGGTGTATCCAGCTATGCCCAAACTTTCCTCAGGACCTAGAAAATAATGTGGCCTGATGCACAGACCTGCTTCCTGCTGCTTTGTGTGGTGTGAAGATGTTACATGTGGTTTGACATTTAAAAGCTTCAAGCATAGATATTTTGTTTTTGGAGTGTTGCCCAGCATATCGAGTAGAGGTATTCAGAATCTCACCAAATGTGATGAGAAAGCAGTGACGTCTCATAGGAGAAGGTTGGAAAGTATGTAACAAAAAAGGCGAAGGTATGTCAGCTTTAAAGCTTTCTGGGATTTGGCTGTTTTGACAGATGCTTTGAAGCCATAAACCTGTGGGGGAATCACTGAATGATGCTACCTTCTGAACTGTCTTGTTAGGAGAGTGGTGGTGAACCAGCTTTCTGGTGAACTTAAAATTTTATACAATTCACATGGAAAGAGTTCATATAGTGCACAACTTTAGACTTCAGAAAGTCCCAAGCTTCAAGGTAAGTAGAATCGGCTGGTGGGAGCACAGAAAGAACTATAAACATGGAAAAAAATCAAAGAGGATGTTTGTTTCTTTTCAAAGAATGTATTTTCCTATCTGCAGAAAGCTTACCATGGCTCTCAGTAAACTTCTGAACTATTTAAATTATTGCATGTTGAGCTAAAATTACAGCAGAAAATTTCCGTATATTTTGATGTAACCTGGAATTGTTTTATCACTAGATGGCACTTTTACTCTAGTTTGTCTTGCATTTATTAGCTCTGGTGAGAAAAAGATCTTGTTCTAGAAGAGCTTTAATAAGAGTAAATATCTTCCTTACATCTAAAAGAGATATTTTAATTTCTACATATATTGCTAAGAAATAATAGCACATCATATACTTAGTAACTTTGTTCATAGAACTCAGCAAGTTCAAAGACAGTGGATATTTTTAAATCCATTTTTCTGTATGGCACAGGGAGGTTAGGAGACAGTAGCATCTGAAAGCTGATAAAAATCAGGCTAGCCAAACACTACTCACACATGATCCTCTTCCTGAGGAACGGTAGGGCATTGCACATATTACTAAATACATATCAAAAATATAAAAAGCCCCTGTTAACAGTTCTAAGCACATCTGCTTGTTCCTGGGAGGTTGCCTGCCTGGGCTCGAGACTCACTGGGTTGGTACCGAGTGGTTGCCTGGTCCTGAATTGCAGAGCTCTGTGAGACAGAGCTGTGCGAAACCTCAGCCAGGTCATTGCTGAGGAGCCCTGGCTTTGTTGCCACAAGCCCTGGGGCCACTCTGTCACTTGGGAGGCCACCTGATTTCCTGTACCCCAGGCCTATGCTGCTCGTCCTGGCAAGGGTACTTGAGGGTCTTGTGAAACTTTCATCACTGCAAGCACTTCTGCCCTTAGCAAGGTTTTCTGTGTAACATAGAGGGAGATCGACCTTGTGTGCATGAAAGCAAGAATATAAGAAAATCCCAGACGGTGGCAGAACTTCTATTTGGAGAACTGTCAGCTGTCGACTGAAAACTAGAAAAATGCTTCTGCATCTCTTCCTGTTGCTTCTGAACTCCTGTGCATTGCAACAATCTGCATTAATCCAAAGGAAAGTTATCTCAATTGGCCTCCAGGTGCAACTTGATGAAAACACAGTGGAAAAATAAATAACTCATAGTGCCCACATAATATAGTTCATATCTAAATATAAGGTTTTTGTGCTTGGTTGGTGTTGATTAGCTCTTAATTTTCTATAGAATGTTCTGTATTAGATATTTCTCCTAAAGTTTCTACTGTTAGATTCATAGGACGGGATAAGATCACCTTTACACATAAAAAGTAAATTTCTGCCTCTTGTGGTTGCAGGGAAAAAAGCTAAAAACCATGACCTACAGCCATGCCACAGGCTTATAAGCCACAGGTAGTACCTGTAAACATTTTTTTTCTGAACAAGAATCTTCATGATATTGAAGCTTGCTTTCATTGTTTTCAGAGATATGACTCAGCTGTCACGTGGTACTGACTCTATCCTTTACTGTGTTACCTGCCTAAACCTTTAGACAGAAGATGAATCTGCAGAAATAAAAATGTAATCCATCAAAAAGCATAAATTCAGCAAAATCTGACCTGAACTTCTTGTGAATTGAGTGGAAAGGATTTAATGGAAAGGGTTCACTGGAAGATTCTTTGTCGGAGAATAGAATGACCAACCTGTATTTTTAGGAACTAGGATGACAACTTATAGTAGGCAGTATTAAAATCAGCTGCTGGAACTTTATAGAAATAATTGTTGACTTGTGTTTCAGAAGATGAGATTGGCTGTGTAAGTAATTGACCTGAGATTCTGAGCGGTGCTACATATGCAAGTTCATTCTAATGTGCTCTCATCAGAGGTTTTTGGGTTGTGGGGATCTTTCCATTTTCTGTTTGGTTAGCATTCAGTGTGTGAACTGTTCCCCATGAATCAAGGCTTTTTTAAGCATGATAGAGATATAGAAAACAGATTGTGGCGATTTTATGTATACCCTGTAGGTTTTGTAGCAGTTGTGAATCAAATTGGCTTAAATTTATAATGTCATGAGAAATGCAAAGAAGAAAAGTCTGTATGTAAAGGTTTAATAATTAGAGAGATGCTAGTCAAATTAATGTGCTTGATTACACTTCTTGATGCAGTATTATAAGAGGCTTTGCTAGTATGTGAATATATTTTTAGACTGCTAATGTTTCTAATAAGAGTTATGACCTTTTGATTAAGTATTTTAAAAATACTCATTTCATATGATTTTTTAAGCATTTGAGCTCAGTATTATCTTTAAAAGTTTAAACTTTTCAGTACACTGTACAAATTCATTGGGAAAAGGTCATATTTTGACTAAATGAATGATTATTTTTTAAGTTTTGATGGCATTCATTCCTTTCTTATGATTAAAGATAGACTTGTGTGTATGAAAAGCCCAATTTTAAATAAAAAATTGGTCTGTTTTGACTGTTGTTTGCCAAGATATTGTTTTTCTCTCTCTCTTTAAAAAACTTCTTCCGTTTTACCCTAGTTCATATGGCTGATGCCACATGACAGATTTGACACTTCCTCCCAAACCCCTCTGCACCTCTGACAGAAGAAGAGTACCTAATTGTGTACTTTGCAATATAGGAAGTATTTGACTTCTGAAAAATGTGATGCAAATCTTGCTTTGAATCCATCTTGGCAAATTTCCATTTTTACTTAGAAGATTTTTTTTTTCTGGTTGTATTCATATATCTCAAGGGAACACACCTGGCCTATACGTGAGCCCTTTAATGGATAACAACAAATATCAGCAGAAAATGTACACTAAATTTTGAAACCCAATGCGACTGTTATCAGTGTCAGAAGCTTCTGAATGCTGATTATTTCCCCCTCATTTTCATAAATAAACCACTCTATCCAAACTGACCTCCTAAGTCCTTTTGTTCGCTGATGGAAGGTATATTGCCTTTACTTACAGTAACTGGAAGAAACTGCCCACCGGTGCGTGTAGATCTCGTTGACTCACAGCCTGCTTGAGAACAACCTTTCTGCAGAGCAACTCTCACCTGCGGCACCGGTGAGACAAGGGAAGGACAATGATGCTACTGACAGCTGCCTTCTAGGGAAAAAAAAATCTGGATGGAGTGAGTGGGAAGTCAGATTCTCAGTCTGTCTGACAGTTGAAGCTTTAACTACATCTTTTTTGCTTGGTAAATGGTATCCTTAAGTTATTGTGATCTCTGATAAACTCCTCCTTCACTCTGTATTGCAAGCAGTTGTAAGAACACAAATGTAGATGATTAATCTTTCAATTTTCTGCGCTTTTATTTGTCATCCCTTTGACTCCAGATACCAGCACCCTGAGCTCGGAGGTCATTTTTGTAGTATCAGAACTGTTCTTTATACTGGAATGGCTATGTTGCTTTTCTTCCCGTATGACTTGAAACAGAAAGCAAACAGCATAGCAAAAACCTTTGTATGAAAGGATTAAGTAAGTATTCTGCTGGAATACTTTTTTTGTTAAAGACAGCATGGAAGATTGGCAGACTTTGACATCGTGGAAGGAGTAGAAGAAACTAAAGGATATACTGGTGCTAAGTAGACAAGCAGAAAAATTTGCCATTCCAGTGCATTTTAAAATCATAGAAAAAGATTAAAATTTATGGCTCAAGGAAAGATTAATGAAAGAGCTTACACAAAAATTACTGATGAGTAAAAAGAAAGGGACTAGAGCAATGCAGGCATATAATAAATCAGGCAAGAAAAGAAAATGAAGTAATGCTGACTTCTTTAACTATTCCATAAAGGTCTAGTTCTGTTCATCAGCACTATATAGTAGTGTAAATAAATATCTAATATAGACAGAAAATAAAAATGTAGTGGTGCAAATTACACTTTGTCCATGCATATTGAAAATTCAGGGTAAGCACAATCAAGCACATTGCCATTTGTCATTACTCTGACAGTTTTTTCCAAGAATACAGATGAACTGTCCTACATATATTTCATCTAAGGCAATATTTACACTCTCTTATGCTACCTCCTGCTTGCAGTTTCATTAGAGAAATTTTTCCTTGCCGCCTTCTCTGAGGGGAAAAAAAAAGAAAAAAAAGCCTTCAAATATTGCAAGAAAGAAAAGGATGTCAATGACTTTCAGCCCAGAGGGTTAGCTCATTTCAGATATGGCTAAAATGATCCATACACATTAAGGAAGAATCTCTAGCTACATTAAAGTCAAAGTAAAGTCTTGACTATAAAGGTAGTTGATGTTGACATACGAAGTCTGAGTCTAACTGTGATGAAAAGGAAATTCTGACCCTCTTCAGTCAAGGGGTAGTTCACCTTTCAGTTTAGTAAGGCCAAGATTTACTCTGCAGGATTTCATGCTACAGCTTTACACTGCATATTCTGAGTTGTAAAGTAGCGTGAACAGAATGACTTTTCAAAGCTCTTTCATACTGCAAGAGAGAGCCATGGGCTCCTCCTTGATGAAACTGCTGGGTTCAGTCCGTGTAAGGTGGCACACCTGAGCGGTGCCCTGGTCTGTCACGGTGCACTGCCAGAATGAGCTTGGGACCTGGGAGCAATTTGATGCTCTCCAAATTAGCCCTGCTGAATGGCAGGGGTAATTAACCTGGATTCAGCATGTTGCTGATACATCAAAATTCCTTTTTCTTTTGTTTCTTTTTTTTTTCCTTTGTTTTGCAGCTTATCCAGAGTTTGGGTGCTACTATTTAGTGCTAAATTGCCCTGCTTAAAATCCACTCCCTGGGCAGGACTTTACCGATTGTCTTTACAGATAACCTGGAGCTTCTCTGTGATAAATGGCTGTCTTCATTTCTCAGGGTTTGTATCTTTTGCCTTTCTCACCATCTGAACTTTCATCATTACTTATTCCACAGAGCTTCTGTCTTCCATTTGACCTTGTCTGTCTTAGTTGAGTTCTTCAGGATGTTTGTTTAGCTGAATGAGCATTGGGTAGATGTTACAGTACATTTAAATGCAAACAACAGTTCAGAGAATTCAGAGAGGCATGAATTAAATCTGCTCCACGGATGATATAACATATGTCCTCAGATTTTTTTTTTTTTTTTTTTTTTTTTAAATTCTATGCTTAACATGCCTTTGGAATTTAGGAAATTTACAGTGGCAAAAGACAAAGACCTGGCTGCAGTGAACTAACTTTTTTTTTATTTCACCAGGGATAGAGTCAAAGAACACTCAAGTGGGATTTTAAATTATGTCCTGAAGAAAACAGATAATAGTTCAACTTTTATCTAGTGGGCAGTAGCTCCAAAGCTCTCTATCTTCCTGAGATCATTTATCTATCAGACCTAGGGCAGCACTGCTTTTTGAAAATTTAACAAACACCAGCAATTTTCCTTTGCTGGTGGGATCATTGTTAAAAAAACTTCTGAAGCTTCTGAAAGTAGTGTGTGTTAAGACTGCCTCATTTTCACAAATAAGTAGAAACATTGAATAAGATAAACAGCAAATCTTTAGTCTTGAATGAAGGACTATGTCTTCAAGTTGGTAGGGGTTATGATAGCCCTCAAAACCCAGCTGCCTATTCTCGAGAAAGATTTTGAAAACTGTAGCACAAATGGAAGAGGCATTTTGCTAAATAGCTTCATATGATGAAGAGGGACACAGTGCCATGTTCACCACTTCCATCCCCAATGCAAGCTGTCTCTTCTGGTTTCATGCTAAAGATTTCCATTCTCCTGAATGCTCATGAGGGTAGCCAAAAAACCTGTAGGAGGAAGGTGTCTGATATCACACTAGAGGCCAGACCTGTCAGAATGAAAGTAAATGAGCAGGTTGGAGGGGAAAGGTTTTTCCTTCTGGAATTGACCTGATACTGAGTCAGACTGAACCTGAGCTGTGCTTGCCAGACCTGGGCACTTGGAAGGACTTGTGTGAGACCCTCTGCTCTCATCTGCTCTTTACTGGCCTTTAACTTTTACAGCCTTTTCCTATTCTCATACCGTAAGCAGTTTGAGCAGAGAAACAAAAATGAAACTTATGGTTATTATTTCATGAGATTTAGCAGTGTTGGAATTAGTTTTAGAATGTTACTTTTTTTTTTTGGTGTAGTGGGCGCATCTGAGGTGCTGTGGTGAATTCAGTTTATTGAGAACATTTAAAAAATAATAAAATTCAGAAATGCATCATTTATGACAGTGTTAGAAGGAAACTAAAGATTTGGTCACTTGCAAGACTTTGAGGTATTGGTTGATTACTTTTTAAAATTCCCTTAACTAGTGGCTTGATCTGGCAAAACTCATTGCGCAAGTGTTCTCGTTTTATACTCATAAAAACAACATTCTGAGTAGGGTTCTTAGCACTGCTGTTGTGTCTTGTTTAAAACTGCTTTTCTCTGATAGATGCTTTTGAAATGACTCTTTTTTATATATTTTTTACACAAATAATTGAAGTACAAATTAATAGTCCACAATTTTAAACTATTTGGATTTAGGGATCTTTTTAATGACATTATAAATGCCTGACTGAGTTAAACACCTGTCAAAATTTTGGTGACTTATTCATGACCATCTATTTTAAAGTGTTTTTCAAAGGGAGGTTCTTTATTATTTTCACAGCAAATTATAAATATTATTACTAAATTGATACCTATTACCTATTTTTCTCAATAGAAGCAATTACTTCTTCCCCCACTCTTCCTTTATCACAGCCATATCCTTAAGACCATCTGTCTCTAGCTCTGCTTCATTTAAGCCCCTCAGAAACCAACCAGATCTGTCAACACATGTCAGCTTTAGAGGTTAGTTCATCTTAAACAAAAATTGCCTTTCTCTTCATAAAGTCCCCCTCTCAATCCCCAAAAGACATTTTTCTTTTTTATGCAAGCTCCACCACTGTATTGTATTTTTTTTTTTAAAAAAAGAGGGGGAAATATTTGTGAGCAACTTCTCTTTCAGAAGTAGGAGCAATCACATGAACATTTAAAAAAAAAAAAGGAGGGGGGGGAGAAGCAGAAACAGTTCAACTCTGCTGAGCTTCACATGTAGCTGTCTGGAAATGAGAAAAATACCAAATCCGCTTATTCTGAGAAAAAGGATGAAATTTTCAGAAGACAGCCATGAGGGGACAGCTGTCAGTGTGGTCGCATTCATGTCAATGATACTGTAGATGCCAAAGAACTCAACAACAGATAAAAAAGATATAGTGTTTATATTTTCCAATTTAAGTGACAACACAACTAAAATGATATAATTTGCTTTTGATGCTGAAGCAATCCTTATATTCACACAACATACCCTGATCCAAACCAAATCCAAAACAATTGCAAGGTAGCTGGAAGAATAAATGTAAACATAGACGTTAGTCTTTAACAGTCTAACAGCAACACTGCTTAATTGCTTTCCTGTTCACTCTATCTGACCTTCCTTTTTCTGTTTTTCATTTAGTCTTCTGGCATGTCTTTCTTTCCTGATTTCCTCTCCTCTGCTAACTTGGCTTAATTGTGTCAAGCAAATTATTGACCTTGTGGTGACATTTTTTGTAGGCAAACTGGACCCAACTGAATTGCCATCCCATCAAGCCAATAATTAGAGAGATGAATGATAATGCAAAATCTACCTGATACTGGTATGAGAAGTCAAAGTGGTTCCTAAGGATTTATTTTTTTGCTTTGTTATCATTACAGAATTTTATGTGTACAAAAAGATGCATAAAATCTAGCTGAGATTTTTCAAAACAGTCAATGAGCATTATAGGTCTGTTGACTGCTGTCTTTCTGTTGTGTATGGCCTGTGAGCAAAGAGCAGCTGTAAATGAGATCCTACAAGATCTCATGGTTGTTGTTTGTGTTAGTTCATGTGGGGGTGTCTCTTTTTCTAAATGAAGCCTGAGCTCTTCTCCCAACCATGAATAAGCAGTCTACTTGTTTCCAAAGTCTTTCTGGTCACATGGCACAGCTACCCAGATGGCAATTTTTAGCGAGGTAATTGAATTCTCACTGTTGAGCTATCTGTTTAATTTACAATCCCTGAGAACTGAAGATTGTGTAATTAGCCTATCTTCCTCAGCTACACAATATAAAAAGCAGTCCTTCCACCAATAAATTCACATTTTATATATCAACCATGAAATTTTATTTTAATTACAACTCAGCATGACTACTTAGGAAGGAGTAGTTATATATCCATCCATTTATCTATCTGCATGAGCATATCTGACAAGAGATTTTCTTTTCTTTTTTACTATATCTTCTCCCCAGGTTCCTAGGTTTCTTTCTTTGATAGTGGGGAGAAAAAAAAAAAGGACAGTTACAAATTTAAAATAGCAGAATTGTTTTTTCTTGCTTTAATCAAGTTTTAATTGACAATGATAGGGTTAAACTAAACAAAGAATTATCGGCCTGTCTATGTTTCTTTGATGTTTTTAGTGTCAAATTTAGTTTCAAAGCACCAAAATTCCCCAAAATAGGGGGGAACTTTCTTGGGGATGTAAGAAGTCCTGATAATTAGAATCAGTGGCAGAATGCAAGCACAGAATCAATGTATGTTTGGCTAAGAAGATTTTTAAGGCTTCTACTTAAAATGATACTCCTTTTTTGCAATCCTACAAAATGGCTGACTATGGTAGGCTGAAAATGATTCCTTCATTTCTCAGTTCAAATGAAAAATAGCAACAAAATTCTCAAGTTGGTTTGAAAATCACATGATATTGTTATTTCATTTGAGTTTGGTTAATTTGCCATCTGTTTTTTGCAGTTTTGTGTTCATGTTTATGTGTTTGCTTAGTATCTTTAAATGATAGACAATACCATTGCATTGTTTTTATGGAAGCAATTCTCACAATAGGACTCTAGCTTTCAGAGAAACTTCAAATATTGACACCTGCGAATCAGACTGTGAGAACTGTCAATATTACGTCGCTGTTGTGGTGGGATGCATCCTGTTTACCCAGTAATAAATAACTTTTTGACTGTAACTGAACTTAGATTTATATAAATGATCCTGACAAGCCAGACCCTGATTCTGCAGTCTCAAATTCAGTAGGATTTCATTTCTGAGACTGAAACTGAATGTTTCAGTTAAGTATTACTAATTTGTAACACTTAATTTCAGTTGCCCTGAGAAGGAAATAGCTTCTTGAAAGCATAAAAAGCGTGGGAAAGATGCATGTTTTGCAATTGTTCACCGGGAAACAAACTCTCCTACTATTAAGTACAGTAAAAAAAAAAAAAAAAAGTCACTCTAGTGTTTTTGAAATAAACTGATTAATTACAAAGACAACTGATGAGTATTTAAAATTCTGAGTCCCAATAAAATGCTTTCTAGAAAAATGAACCCCACACTGAGGAACTTATAAGTGTTAAGTCCAGGACATAAGTGCAATTTAGGTAAAACACTCTGATGAAAAACACATGCTTAAGGTTAAGCAGATACTTAAATGTTTACTGAATCCAGATCGAAGGACCTAAGGAGATGTTTGATGCAGACCTTCAATACAGAATATAAAAAAGGAACCTTTGTTGCAGGAAGAGAAAGAGAGGTTGGTTTTGCTCTTCTCCTTCCTCCCTGCCCCTGCAGCTCAATTTTATTCAGTGCAAGTTGCTTTGCTATTGCTGGTTGTTGTTGCTTTTGCTATTTCCTGTAGGATTTTTGTATTTGCAGTATTCATGCTCCAAATCTCCAATTAAAAGGTGATAGGACTGCACAAAGATTAAGCTGGGGGCAGAATTTGGCTACTGAAACTTATCCAGGCAGAGTAAAGTAAAGAAAATGAAAAGGGAAAGGATTGGGAAGAAGAGACAGAAATAAAGGAGAGAAGCAAGAAAAAAAGAGACTGTTTGTAAAAAGTTATCTGAGAAATAGAAGGAAATTTTGCAAACTATTCCAATAGAAACAGCTGTTTTGAGCTGTTTTGGGATTATTTCTCAAGATAAAGCTTGCAGCAATTTGCAATCAGTGTTCAAATGGACATAATCTGTTTTCGTATTTTATTTTATTGTATTTTATTTAAAGATAGGTAACAGATATTAATGCTACCATTGTTTATGCTGGTTTCTGGGGAATTAGAAATGACCATCACTTTAAGAACGTAGATGATAAACAGTTGCGTGACTAACCACAAAAGGAAGATTTTATTCCATATTCAGTGGAAATATGAGCAAGGTGGAGGCAAAGGGGAACGAGTAACAGTTCATTGCAGCTCAGTCAGTTTGGCAGAGTGAATTCCCGAAGCTTTCGAGCAGTAGCAGGTGGGCAAAGGGGATGTTTTCATGCAGTAGGCTACACATAATGCAAAATCAGAATTTAATAGCCTTTAATCCTGGTAAATGAATAGATGATTTGCAAATCAAAGTATGACTATAAAATGTCTGCTATATTTCCTGAATAGATGGAGAATTTTCAGGCTTTGGTATCATCTATGTTTTTTGCTTTTCTTATGTTGTGACATTAAATTTTATGAAAGCAATGGAATAGTAAAGAGCTCTGTAATGAAGAAGCGTCTTAGTAGTTTCTTGTGAATAAAACAAGAAGAACTATGTTTTAGTGTAGTACACTGGGTAAATGCTCAGTAAAATAGTGTGTAATCACTGGCTAATACAGCTGAGTTGAAAGTGGAAGTGAGTATCATAGTGACAGGAAAAGCAGCTGACTATTGCCCTATATTTCCCTTCTGGAGTCTAAGATTGAATTATTCTAGGCAAGGTGAAGGGGAGTCACTTGCAGAATGACTCATCTAAGAGCTATTTAGATGTCCCAGGTAAATGTAAAAATCTGATCCTTTTAGGGGTTTGCAAAGTAAACCAAATCCCTGGTAAACAAGGGATCACAAAACCTCTGATCCAAAATTCAAATTCTCAAAAAAAGAAAAAAAAAAAGGGAAAAAAAAAGAAAAAAAAAGGAAAAAAAGGGGGAAAAAAAACTTTTGGGTTGGAAACATCCTGTACAATATGTTAGTTTTTTTTTTCAGCCGCTCTGTTTCTTGTGTGGAAAATCATGGAGAGCAACACGTGCATATGTACAGCCCTGTGTAAGGAAGTCCATTTTCTCACATGATTAATACAGTTTTTGATTGTTCCATGTTTTCCCACAGCTGGCAGATGAGGTGGTTAATTCACTGCGCATTTGTTTGAAAAATGTTGTTATTCGATCAATTTTGTCACCAGAGCTCAGCCTTCTGTTTTATTAATAAATGTTTATAGCTTTTGCCCTGCAAATGCTGTTGGAGAAAAAAGTGTAGATCATGGATAGCACTACGGGTCTAACTTAAAATACTGAATATTCTTTATAGAGGTGGTTCTAAAGTATAAACCATTTACATATTATGATTTTTTTTAAATTTGTGTGTCAGCGGACTTTAAATGATAAATTCTTATTGTTATGAAAAATTCTATAAGCTTCTGCATCTTCATTTGACATATAAGCCTATAGTGTGTGTTTAATGCTTTTCATGATTTTACTCAAATTTTTATATAATTAATTACATGAAGTATTCAATTTCTCCTCTCAAACAGATCAAAAAGAGGATTGATTTAGGCACCAGCAGCCCAGTGAGAGCAAGGCATTTTGGTGCACTAAGTTTTCCAGGGAATAGAAAATGCATTTCTTCCATATCATAGAAAATGGAATAAACGTGGGCAGTCAAACATGTTTTTTTTTTTTACTTGTTTCATTGATATAAGAGTCAAAAACTAATATGCAGCTGTAGTTTTCTAATCTAGATCTGAATTGTTACAAAATGAGTGGTATAAAGAAGGTACATCAGTTGACCATAGTCTTCATTTTATTTTAGTGAAAAGTCATGAAATGATCAATTCAGTAAGAAAAGCACCAATTTAAAATGTATGAATTACACAGATTATCTAAACTGTGTAATTCACTGTCTCAGCTAAACTAAAAAGAAGTTATTATAAAGCAGGCATCGTGGGTTTTGTCAGTCCTGTTTGTTTAGGAAACAGATATTTTTCCATGGAATATCTCCATGTGATAAACTGTCTCTGGCCAATAACAGCACCTGATTTTTCTAGAAAGGAAAAAAAAAATCTGATAGCGGACATTTATTCCTGCTGAAAGTGGCTTAGTAGCTCATGCTCTGCAGAATGATTGCTTGTGTTAGATACTAATAATTTGCTATAGTGGGTCAATCTTTTTTAAAGAATTATCCTTTCTTGCTAGACAGAAGTATTCACTAAATCTCAGTCTGACAGCAAACCTTAAAAGAAAGTGTGACCAAATTAAGTTTTATGTTTTGAAAATCTGGTTTATGGGATGCAAGAAAAAGATTTTATTCTTTCCCTTAAATGAATGTGCAGCAGATAGTAACTATTCATAACTCTTGGCATATAGAAATGGGTCCAGCAATCAGAAATATCAGTCACAGACAGCTTTGATATTTCACTCTATTATAAGGCAGTCTGGTACAGTATTTAACTTTTATGTTCAGGTGATTCTATAAGAGTTATGTGTTTCGAGCAATTGTTAATGCTGGGTGTCACCTCTGCTTTCCTCTGTAATATGCAGCAAGTAGCGCTCTGTTACTAATGTTGGTTGTTTTGAGAAATTGTTAATGTGGGGCATATACAGAAGAAACAAAATGACAGCTGGGAAAAAAACTGTTACAGCCAAAATAAAACTTACTTGCAAATTTCTTCTGACTTCTGGGCTGTAGGAAAGCCACTCTGTAGTGTAGAGTTCACTTTGTTTGTTACAAGCCATAGAGATCCCTGTAGAGGTTCGAAATGAACAGTATTGAGAGGACATGCTATGATTTCAAAGCACAAATTGGGGCCTGCAGGGAACAAATAAAAAGAAATAATGAAATAATTTTAATATCAAAACACTTGATTTGTAATACGGAAATGTAAAAAGTATAGTAAATACACTTTTAGAGAGAACTTTTGGTCCTAAGAAATTTAAATTATTTAGTATCTATTAAGCAGTATAAAAAATTTCCCTACAACTCCAAACCTGGAGCCTTTGTCCCAGAAGTTTAAAATCTTGCCAGTACAGCAGATTAATGTTTTTATTTTTACTCCTGAATATGCATTTAGGATACATTTTGATAATTAATAACAACAAAATTTAATAGGACTTGCAGGAATCGTACAAGTAAACGGGTGGCATTTTGTTTTTGACTTTTATCACTGATACTCTCACTCTCAAAACCAGGATATTACCTTCATATTAATAAACTTTTTATACTTTGACAGTGAGAGTTGGGGCTGCAGGTGTCAGTGTCTCTTCTTCCTCACCTTCTATCCCTGATTTTTCTCTCTTCCTCATTCTTCCAAAAGGAAAACAAAGCAGAATCTTCAGTTCTGGGTGTCTTGGTCAGAGTGGTTCCACTGTCCCGTCGACAATATGCTTGCTGTGACCACCAGGATTAGATGCCAAACCCAGAACAATTTGTAGGATTTTCTCTCTTTTAACTGAATTGTTTTTCAGAATAGGCTTCGTGACCTGTATTTACCTGAGCTTATTTCTTCTGCTCGTGTTCAGACTAACTATTGCCCTTACCCTGCACCACTGGCTGGTGCAGGTAAGACTATGTACCTCCTTCATACCTTTCCCATAGTCTCATCAGCTGGTCATTTATCCCTTTTTTTTTTTTTTTTTTTTTTTATTTTT
>JAYECN010061142.1:0-28413 GCA_035222435.1 Microcambeva ribeirae | reverse complement strand
CCCGCGGGCGGGCGGGGCCGGCGCCGCCGCCGCACCTGGGAGGGGAGGCCCCGGCCACACAAAGGCAGCGCCGCGGAGCCCCCGGCCCCGCTCCCGCCGGCGCCGCAGAGCCCCCGGCCCCGCGGCCTAGGCGGCCTCCGCGCCGCGCTGCCGGCACCCGGCCATGTTGAGCGGCGCTAACGGCAGCGGCGGCTGCTGCGCCCCGCCAGCGTGACGCGCGTGGACGGTATCGCGGGCATCACACAGCCACCCCCAACGGGGGAAGCGGGGCAGCCTGGGGAAACAACACCTGCCTGGCCGGAGGAACGGGGCCCACCCCGAGAAGCAGCGCCTTACAAAGGAGAGGCGAGCGAACAGCCAGCACCGTCCCACCGCTGCGGCCGCGCTCCAATCCAACTCCTTCATCAGGGTGTCATCACCTGACATTGAGAGCTGCCTCTTCTACAGCAAGACCAGCAACAGAAGCAGCCATCAGGATGGTGGAAGCCAGGAGTAAATACTTCCCTCCCGAGTATCAAAATACATGATGCAGAGCTGTGCTCCTTCACGCATCTGTCTAGCTCAATGAAAAGCCTCTTCTAGGTCCTCAAGCACCAGCTGGGCTCCCCACCAAATCCTCTTCAAAGTTTCTTTTCCCCCCTGTCCCAAGCCCCCTCCCACCCCAGGGAGGCATGAAACACACCAGCTTCTGCTTTACCGTGTTTGTCACTCACCACAATGGAGCTGCCATAGCAATGGCAACGTGCAATTGCTCGATGCAGAAGACTCTTTAAACAAGATGCCATAGCAGCAATGTTTGGGATAAGGCAATGTTTAATTTAAACAAAAGAATGCAAGACCTTCCCATATTACACTTAAAATGCAGCTCCTACAAGATGTACTACTGGAAAAGCCCACAAAGCAACAGCAGAATGATACCCCTAATAACCACAGACTACGTTGTCCTGAAACCAGCCATTCTGTAAGGATGTGAATGCACTTAACCTCTCCCTACTCCGGGGCAGGATTCACAAGCCATTTACACTGTATTTCCAGTTTGTTTGGGAATCATTTTTGAGACACATAGCACATTTAGAATGGAAACGGGTTTCTACCTGGAACAATGGAACAGAGGGGAGAGAATGGGGTAGAGAGAGACCACGGATTTGAAATAATTACAAATTTTACAAGTGTTTATCTCTTTCAAGGCTCTTTCAGGTCATTCCTAACACAAAGTCTTCCAAATTAGGGAGACAATTACCTTCACTCCCACAAAACAGTCATATCCGTTTTCTAATTGCATGCACTGCTCAAGATGTTCATAAGCCTTCTATACAAAGGGGTGAGCAGAGAGGTTGCAGTTCACAGAAAACAAGCTCGTTTACTCAGGATAGTAAGAAAGGAAGAAAGAAAAGACTGACTGCAAACACCTGCAACAAAGGACACCAAGCACGTTTCAATTGTCACTTTATCACCCAGCTCACACACGTGCACAGTGATGCACAAGTGTGAAATCATTCAGTGATGAAACCAGATGTTTTGAGCAAATCACTACTTAATGGGAACGAGACCTCGCTCTAGGAGGCATCTATATGAGAACATCAACCCGGCAACAGCACACACCAGATTTTTAGAAACCCAGGCCCAGATTACATAACTGGCCCATATCAGTGAAAGGACAAGAGTCAGCACAGAAGTAAGTGCCATCAGATACAAGTCATCCACATATGAGAGTAAACAATAACCTTCCATTACAAAACATTTGCCTTTTTTATTTGTAACAGCAAATAGGTTTGCTTTAGCTCAGGGAAGATTTAAAGCAGACTAACTCCAATTCCCCATTCTTCTAAAAATCCAAGTTTCACCTGTTTTCAGAGGTACTGCATAAATATGCAGTTTCTCCAGAGCAGTAAATGTTTCCAGCTTAACATCTACCTTCCGTAAGTACATCTATCACAATTTGCTTAAAACCAGTTCATTCCGCCCCCCTTTTTTTTGTCAGTTCTGCTTTGATGTATCAAATCCTGCTTTTTCTTAAAAGTTTTAATCCTATTGTAACTCTTAAAAGTTGCACCTTTTTCCTCTATTAAGTGAGGCAAGTCACAAAACTAGTAAGGTTTAAAGAAAGGCCACACTTGAGGCAAGCAACAATTAAGCCCATTCCCCGCCCCCCCCTTCAAGAGATCTAACACTGAACACCAAAGAATCAATTCTATAAAGAAAACTTGCTCCTAATCATTCATCTTGATTGATTAGATAGTGTCATTTACCTTGATACAATCACAAGTTTTTAATAGTAGTTTTCCATAAAGATCTTTTTATAGCAGTTAACATTTGAGATCATCTCTGAGTATTTGCAAACAGGCATCTTCAGCTACAAACTAATAAAAACATTATTTGAAAGCCTACAGGAATGCCCCCTTCTATGGGTAATAAATGCAGAAGGTCTGCATCTAGCAGCCTGACATCCCAGACACTGCTCATTCCCTTCTCACCCACAGCAGGCAGTGTTAGACAAATAGCCATCTAGTGCATGGGCAGGAGCAAGCCATAAGGTAACTAACTGTACAGGAATCCTCAGTCATTGCTCTAAGCTCTGAGAGGACTCAACACTAGAAAATACAAGTCAGTTAAAAGGAAACAACTAGGACATAATTAGGTAGCTGATACGCACCCTGAACAAATAGTCTCAGGTGTGCAGCTGACAGAGCTCCAGATGCAGAACCCCCTGCGCATCAGCCTGAAAGCTACTGCCTTAGGAAAGATCACAAGACTCTGACTCAGAACCAAATGAAGCAGGGGGAAGAAAAGAAATCCTTTCAGGAGCCGATTCACACACATTATTGAAGACTCAACATGAAGCTCGTTTTGAGGAGGGACCCTAGGGATCTGGGGCAGACAGCTGAGCCCCACACGGGCACTAGAGCAGCGCAGATGAGCTCCCCGTCTCCGCGTAACACCAGCATCTCCCTGGGAACACCTCCCTCCAGGGGCTCGGGGGGAAGCGCCCAACCCCGCACGCACCCAGGCCATAGATGCAGCTGGGCCGAACCGAGCACGGCCGCCAGGCCCCGCAGCCGCTCCCCGCAAGGAGGCGGCGCCGCGGGGCAGCGCAGGCCGCGGTATTCCAGGCCGCGGCACCCCAGGCCCAAGCGACCGGAGCTTCCAGCGCGGCTTCGCGCCGCCAACGGCCGCGGCACCGCCCGCGAGCGCAGCGCGGCCCGCTCCGGCGGAGGGAGGCAGCGCCGCCCCCAGTCTCACGGGGGCAGCTCGGGCCTGGCGGAGCGGCAGGAGCAGCCGCCCAGCGGCCCCACAGAGCCGCGAGGGGCGCCGGTCCCGCCGCGCGCACGGAAGGGGTCGCGGAGGGGGATCCCACCTGAGCAGCGGGGCGGGCAGGCGGCCGCTCCCCAGCGCCGTTTGAAATCGCTAACACCGCCCGCACCTCGCAGTGTCCTCGGCGCCCATTGGCCGGCGCCGGCCCCGCCCACGCCTTCGACACGCTCGCGCCATTGGCTCGTTTGAATCCGGCAGCGCGACGCGTGCCCGTGCCCGTGCCGCGGGCCAAGCCCAGGGCGGCGGCGGCGGCGGCGGGAGAGGCACCCTGGCTCGGGGCGGGGGGAGGAAGGGGCCGCGCCGCCCCCGGCGGGAAATGGGGCTCCGCGTCGCGAGAACGTGGCGCCCCCGGCCTCGCCTGTGCCTGCGGGCTGGTGCTGTGCGGGCGAGCGCGGCGGGGCAGCTGCCTCCGCGCGGCCAGCTGCGGGAGGGCCCGCGGGGCAAGGCCGCCACGGCCCTAACGGCCAGGGAGGCAGGCGCCGGCACCGGCGCTGCCATGGCACCGAGGCCCGGCGAGGGCCTCCCCGGTTACACGAGGGAGCGAGGAAGGTGGAGGGGCTGAGTGTGTTTTTTGCTTGAGCTCAGTGAAGCCATTGCTGCCCTTGGCTGCAGTTTAGGAGGGGGCAGGAGCAAAGCGAATGTGTTTAGTGTCTTAGGGTGCTTCAGCAACAGGGCCTAAGGTTCACAGCAGCGGTGGGGGGTCAGTGATTGCTGAGCATGTCATTCACCATTCAGCCTTGGACTGCTTATTGTCTTGGTCATCATAAAAAAAGGAAAAGGGCAAATCACGTACAAAAGGCCTAGTGCCTAGAAAACAGTTCTTTAGCCCAGTATTTTCTACTGGTCAAAGGCACAACAGAAGCAATGAGGCCCACAGCCTATGCTGCCTGAGACCAGCATGACCAAAAAAAACCACAACCCTTCAGCTATTGCCATGTTTAGTGATACGAAAAAGGGAAAAAGCAAGGCAGAGGGGAACAGTGTTTGTGCACACCGGGGTTTGCCAACAAGAGGGTGTAGCCTCTGCTCGGAAGCCTTAGAGCCAGAAGCAGAACCCAGATCTGTTCCTACCTGGTTCCTTTCAACCAAAGGAAAACTGAGGTTCTGCGCAAGCAGGTCCAGGAGCTCCTCTTTCAAAGGAGAGTCAAAAAACATGCACATTCACAACCAAAAGCCAGGCAGAGTGGTTAAGAAAAGCTAAATTTATATTAAATTATCATCAACCCCTAAAATACTGAACATAGTGGTTAAATAGAATCCAGAAAGTCCAATGTCTCCAGTGAGTAACGTTAAAACCATTACACAAGGACGCAGGGAAATCGAGGACGTTAGCTCAGGACAGACAGGAGAGAGGTTGCCTTTTTACACAGTAGTCAGTGCTTGAGATCATCCTCCCATTGCCTTTCTACATTCCTAACAGCCTAAGCGCAAGGGGGGCTTTCTCTCCCCCACAAAGGGAAACGCTGACGCACCCTCAGGGCAGCATCTTCAAGGCAGCACCCTCAAGGCTGCAAGGCAGCATGGGGTGGTCTGTGCACTTCAGGAAAAGGAAACTGCTGTTTGACCACCTCACTTGTGGACGGGAAGCTGTGGCTTTTTTTTTTTTTTTTTTGGCTCCTTTTCACCTAAATCATGCCAGGAAGGGCGCAGAGAGCAGGGATGAATGGTGTTTGGCTGCAGTGCGAAGGGTCCCTCCTAAGAAGCAGCAGAGATTACATCAAGGTGGAGATCACAAACACCATTAATTCTTGCAAAGACTGACTGGGTTTTCCTTTCCCTTCTGCACTTGTGAGCCAGACTGAACCTCCAGCGACAGGTCTGGGTCGATGTCTCCCTTCACCCCTGTCCTGCCTCAGGATTTTGGTGCATGCTCACACAGCTACCACGGGAGGACACAAAACCAACCTGCTCTCCTAGAAGTCAGACCCTTCTTCCTCATACCCTGATTCCCAGCCTCCTGCCCCTGCTCTGTCCCTGGCTTCCTCTCACATCAATTCTGCTGCCTGTGCTCAAGCCCTTCACTGTTGTCCCTGTGTCAGGCAGCCAAGAGCCACCTCAGTTAGACATCCTCCTTTCCCAGTTCCCCACTGACTCCAAACCTCAATCCAAATGTACCCCTGCCCAACAAGCACAATGCTTCCCAAGCTAGGGTCAATGAAATAAATATTAAATTAAAAAAAAAAAATCTAATAAAAAAAAAAAATCCCTCTGCGAGTAGGGAAGAGTCCCACATTATCACAGGGAAACTTCTAAGTTCCAGTTCATCTTCCACTGGAACATATACCAGTCAGCCCAATGGTGCACATTAAGGACAGCTTCATGCCACCTCACCACGTCAAAGCTGTGACCCTTCCCTTGCTGCAGAGCCACCACCGGTGTAATGAGTATTGCCAACCTGCTGGCAACTATCACGCTTTTCCAGGGGTAGCAGGATCATTAGTATCCAAACAAGGTTAGAACAGAATAGGACAAATTTTCCTTTTTTTTTTTTTTTTTTCTTTTTCTTTTTACTAGCTGCAGAAGTGTTGTGTCTGAAATGCATTCTCCCCACAGTTCCCAGCCATACCCCTGCTGTACACAATGCTCTCGTCGCAGAGGAAATGCACTTGGCCTCTTGCCAGGAGATAAAGAGGTAACAGTTTGGTGCAAGGGATTCTTTCCTGGAAAGTTCTGCTTCTGAATAATCTGCCATAAGACTTCACATTTTACCACAAGAGTATGCGCAAGAGGGGCACAGTCCTCCCTCAGGAGGAGACAAGCTCCTGCTGCTGCTGCTTGTCCGTAACTGCAAGCGGGGGGGACTATTCCCTAGAGGGTAAAGGCCTCAGAGGCCAGAGAAAATCTGAGATTCGTACAGCTGAGGGGAAGAATGTGAAAAAGACTCTGCGAGGAGAGCTAGTTGCTAGTAATAATGGAGCTTAAAGTGCATTTCTGGCTGATAAGCAACTATTTAAAAATGGCCCTTACAGCTCCATGATTATTGTCTCTTATTCTAGGTCAGATGGTCTCAGCCTAGTGATAAAGCAGTTCCTGTCAGCACTGAGGATTTCCCTGGGGGAGAACCAACCTAGGAATTCTCTTACTTCCCTCATCACTGTAACCAAGGGTCCTAAAGGTCAAGACAATTGGGACATTGTAGAATTGGAATGTTCTTTTAAAAAAAAAAAAAAACTTTATATAATATTTTTATAAATACACACATATGTATATATACACACACATATCCATGTGTGTGTATATATATACATACACACCAGTTAAGGAAGCACATAATCTAGTGCTCGCTGCGATACATTTCCTCCCATTAGCTCAGTAGAGCTAAAAACAATGCTAATTTATTCTTTCCCTTGAAGACTCCAGTATCTAGAGGGAACAATTCTGAAAGGCCCACTTGCTGACTTGTTTTTCCAAAGTGGAAACATGTTTTAACAGGAAAGGGGTGAACAGGAGCAGCGTCCACTGCCAGCAACAGACACTCATGCTCTCCTGAAGCGAATCATGGCAAGTGCAATTACACTCTTTACACCCTTAAAAGGTGACTCGATACTGTGTTAGCGTCCCCTTGGCTGCAAAGCACACCCCCATCTCTTCTGAGACATCTCTCAGGTTAGAGACCCCACAACACAAAGCCTCAGAGTGCTGCTGGCGCTGGAATGACCAGGGGAACTTCTGTGACCAGGAGCTAACGACGAAGCTACTCCGCTCTCTTCATGGGCATCGACTGTGAGCTGAACTGTGTGGGATTTGCAGGTTGCCAGAGAAGACAGAATCTCAACCAGACTCAGGCCAGAGGAGTCACTGCAAAAATTCATGTGCCAGCTTTCAGGAAAAGGGAACATATAAATAAACCACAGACAGTGAAAATGAGCCCGAAGGGTCTCTGTGTTCCAACCCGCCCATCCTCCCTCTCCAACCACAACAGGACAGTTGCCCAATTCCTTGCTGAAAGGCAGTCACAGTCCCCGGGCCCCTTGCAAGAGAGGCCAGCTCTGCACCCTTCCTTGCTTGGCCGACAGAATCCCATCTTTTCTGCGCAGAGTGGAGGCCAGAGAGGGTACAAGCTCCTCCACAGCAGCACGTGCTTTAGACCTCGCTTTCTGTGGAGGGCTTGCGCTGGTGCTTCCAGCCTGTGTCTGGGAGCGAGCCGCGCCGCTCCGGAGTGGCCGCGGCTGTGTTGACGCTGCTGCACTCAGACTGTTCTTCCTGTAGCAGCTGCTCGGTTTCAGTGTCATCCAGCGAGCCAGAACTAGCCTGAATAGAGACGGTGTCTGTCTTCATGCAGACGTGGTCCCGGAGGATCCCTCCGCGGGAGCTTCGAATCTGCTTAAGGTCATCCCATTCTGAGTCATCACTAGACAAAAGGCAAATCCCCTCCACAATCTTGATCTTCTCCTTGGTGTAGCTGTGATCAGGACCAGCCTAGGGAGCAGACAGGTGAGTGAAAACAAAATACATTTATGGAAAAATAGGGCAAAGAGTAAAGCAGAAATGGAACAAAGATAGCGCAGCAGACAAACGGCTGGACCTCAATGTAGAGAACCACCATCTCTGAATGTCGTAATAGCAGAACCTGTTCTAAACTTCCTTTCAGATCTTTACCCCCTGCATGAATCCTCCCCGCAAGAGCTCTAATTCCAAACTCCAGGAGCCTTCAAATTACGGAAGGGGAACAAAGATGAGGCAGGTCCTTTAATTCCACTAAATATAATCCATGACAGCAGGGGGCAAAAACAACACGGAGCTAAAAAAGAGAAAAAAAAAAAAAAAAAAACACCTTTGGGAAGCAGAAATAGCCAGAAGACTTCAGGGTAAAAATGGGTAGGATAGGGAGCTGATTATAAATCTGCAGTACTCTTGTATCTAAGTCACTCTAGATGAACTCTCAAGGAAGCTCACCTGGAATTCCACTGTCTACTCTGCACTTTACAGTGATACAAGGAAAGCAGATTATAGGGAGACATTAGAAATGATCAGGGGCAAATGGGACCACACTAAGATTAAAGTAGTGAAATCAGTACAGCCTGGCCCAGTGACAAATAAGCAGCATTAAAAAATCTGATGTAAACCCTGAGAAGAGAGTGGAGTGAGGGGCAATATATATGGGTACATTTAATAGTGGGGAGATTAAGAGAAAAGTGGAAAGGATTTAGATTCCCAGATAAATCGTTCTGGTTTATCCTTAGTACATAAAGCTAAAGTGGCAAGAACATTTTGAAGCTCTATTGGACACCACATTTCAAACACAGGGCTGGGGTAAATGCTTCTCCTCTGCAAATTCCTGCCAGCATCCCTGCTTGAGGGACCAGGTGATCTAACAGAGTATTATAAATACTCCTACAGAAGTTAAGTTTTTTCAACCTCCCGTAAGAAGTAGCCAAATTAAGATCAAGGGATCTGCCCTAGAAAATGACCACTACTTTCCTGTGAGCAGTAGAGCTGGTTTAGTGACATAAAAAGCAGGGAAAAGGTAGAAAGAACAATTAGTAGGGGACAGTGCTAGAGCCACACAACAGAGTTTGAGTGAGAGAGGCAGGACCAAACACATTACACAGAGTAGTGATACCTGACGTGAGGATGTGGACGGAAATCAGAAGAGGGAAGATGAGAAGCTATCTGAGTGATAAGAAAGCTTCTGAGGAGAAAACAGAGGAGAAAAAGTGCTGCAAGATATTATATTAAATCCTCTCCATCCTGTCACGCACAGGGTAGACCTCTGCAATGTCTTTAAAATGCTCATTTTTTAAGGGCTCCAGTTCTCTCCCTATCCCTCCCCTTCCACGCACTGCACAACCAGAAGCCATGTTCTTATCTTTCTAGTTGTCTGATTTCTGTGATGACTGTCCAAAGCAACCTTGGGGAAACAGTCACTGAACAGAACTGTTTCCAGGGAGGACCTCTGACTCCTTTACTTTGATGTCCAGTGCAAGAGAAAAATACAGGATTCTATGAATGAGGAGGAAGCAGAAGGCTAAATGCAGGTATACGTCACTATAACTCAGTGAGGCAAAAGTGCTGCTGGTTGATCCATAGGCATCAAACCGGGCAATGCTGGCAAGCTGCAGCATTTTCACATACCAAGGCTTGTAGCTCAGCAGCAGCGTGAGCTGGGAGATGTCCTTAGCAGGAGCTCTTACCTCCTTTTTGTAGCACAACTGGTTGTACATGGCTGGTTTTGGAATTGTTTCTATCTTCACCTCCTGGGTAGATGTCCGATATGATGGATTACTGTAGGTTAGATTTCCCAAGCCAGGATCTGTGAACTTGGATTTATTATGCCTAAAAGAAGAGAGCAGTCAGAAAAGATACAGAGTCCTACTACCAGAATCTTAAGTTCCTGAGCAGTCAGCAAGTGTAGGGCTCAAGCAATTTTCACTATCCCTCAACATCAGATAGTATTGGTTTCATTAAGTTCTTCAGTAAACTCACTAGCCACCTGTGCAGCATGGCACTGTCAAGTAGTCAGAAAACAATACTGGCAATAACTGGAGAGAACCTGGCAAGAAGCACACGGCCTCACACTGTGCTGACATACAGACACATCTCATCCCTTTCCATAATTCTCAACTTTTCTGCAGAATATTTGGCCCACAAGGGCTAAATAATAAATTAAATAAATAATAAAAAAGGTGAATGCCCAACTTGAAAGGAACAGGACCCAAACCTTACAAGTAAAATCAAACACTGCCTCCAACAAAATGAAGGGATTGTAAATCACGGTAAGGGAAGACTATGTATTCTACAAGAGCTCTCTTGTCTCTCAAGGCTATATTTTACCATGGTCCAGAAGAGGGGGAAGATCACTTACCTATATATAATTAAAGCAGCAATAAGCAGCAAAATAAACAAGATGCTAAGAAGGCCTCCAATAATGTAGCTAACATGCAATCCTTCTCCTAAAAGTGAACAGCAAAGGTTAAATTAAGCAATCTCCTTAATTTCCATGGTATAATGATGTCCTTAGTATATATAACACCTCTTATGGAAGTATGCAAAGTAAAAGGTCAAGGCACAAAACTTTAGCAAAAGGATTTTTTTTGGCATCATATGAACAAATTCCTTCCTCCTACCCAAGCAAACCAGAAGGAGTGAGAAGACCTTGGTAAGGGAGTCAGATAAGGATGAACTAGACCTCCTTGCTGACAGATTACTCTTGAAGTAACAGTAGCAGTAAGAAACTCTTGAAGAAACAGTCACATTTATCATCCATCTTCCATGTAATACAAAAGAGATGATGGAGAGAGTAGCATTAGAAAAAAAGAATCCAATGGATGAAGTAGGTGAGAAAGGAAAACAGCCACATTCTTCTGACAAAAGAGTCATATGGAAAAGTCTCCATGCAGACTAATGAATGAGCACAACTTATACTCAACCTTAAGATACATTTTACTCTGCTCAGAAGGCAGTTGAGGAATTCAAGCTTGAGTTTCAAACACTATGGATTGAAATGCCCTGGGCACAGTGGGAAGAACACTACTAGTGGAAGAAGAGAGTAACAGGGAGAAACTCACCCATGGTTGCAAGCACTGCCTCATTATCATGGGCACACAAGCCTTGCCTGGCATCTTTATCAGAGCAGCTGAAAGACAGAAGGACACATTTAGTACCCTAATATCAAAATTGGTCAGATTCTCCCTGAGTATCAGAACCCAGGACATGACTGGTTAATAGAGATCTTCCACTTGCAGCTCTATGAAAGGAACCCTCCTTTCTCTGCTCCAATATTCATCTGGGTCCATAAGACAGGACCTGATTTATGTGTATATTTTATGTGTATATTTCAATAGAACAGAACAAAAATTTAAGCCTCAGTTCTGAGAACTTTATGAAGTCAATATAGAAAGATATTTCTGTTCAATACATCATTCCCAACAGAGGAGAGGAAGTTTTGCCTTGAAAATAACTAAGCCACATGCTATATTTTTTTGCTGAACAGTAGGAAAAACAGGCTGTAGGGAATTAACAGGGGAAAAATAAACAAACAAACAAACAAAAAACCTCTCTCAACTACCTGTACCGTAGCTTAAACATTAGAGCTGCAAAGGCCCTGTCCTATCCCAGACAAGCTATCTCTTTGTGGCCAGGTCAGAACCTCAAATACCTGGGTCACATATGAATTGTTCGAGAGAATTAAAACAACAGACCACCATCTCTTCATCTCAGAAATAAGCTCTTTAAATTAGGAGTTCAGAAATCAGTCAAATGAACACTGAAATTCAAACACTTACTTTCCTTCCACTGCTTCCAGAGATTTAAGAGGTTTGGTTGTTGAGGTAGTTATTTTTCCAGGCAATGTCTGACTTCTCTCACTTACACTGATAATTTCAGGACCAGAAGGCACCACACCAGGAACTAAAACAACATAGAGGGGAAAAAAAAACAGGAATCACAAATCTGTGGGACAGATGAACAAGTCTGGTAAGAGATCTTCTGAAACAGGGAAGCTTAGGAAATACATCCTGTAATTTTCTCATCCCAAACCCAGCTTCTCAGTAAAGGACAAGTGAAGATTCTGTTGCTCACAACTGCTTTACTTCCAGTATAAGACTTTGCAGAAATTTTTGCACCCTGGAGAGCCTCAGGTGCTCTGGTTCCCACAGACAAATGAATGCATAAACAGTGGCTGTGACTCACATACAGAAGCTAATAACCAAATGAAACTCTCTCTGAACTTACTGGTGGAACAGGGACGCCCATCTGGTTCATCTGGACATGAGCAGACAAAGTCAGAAGCTCTGGCAAAGCAGAGGTGAGTGCAGCCTCCATTGTTCACGCCACAGGCATTGGAACCTAAAAGGAAAAAGTAAGTTTTAAATCTGGAGCATACAATTATGTAGAAGCTCTGAATAAGAACCACTTTTTTTTTCCTGCAAAGCTAGAGATACTTCCTAGAAGCTGCATAGAGAGAAACAAGCTCACATTTTTCTGTCTTAGTACGATGTCACATGAATAACTCAGAAGATGACATTGGTTGATCAAAGCTGTAAGACAGCACAGTCAACACATACTTGGCTGAAACATCACAGATTGCCAAAGACCATGCCCAGAAAAACTGAGGAAGACGCAGTAACAGTTTGAGGGATGTCAAACACATTTAATGTCTACAGTAGCAGAATGGTTCAAGAGTTCTTTCTCTACAATTACCATTTGCTAGAATGAAGATTCTCCTGGTTACCTGTCTGTCTCTGAGGGGAAACCACAATGATATCCATCAGTCCCTCAACATTGGCCAGGACTGTTTCCTTATTCCGCCCGGAGTACTTGTCCACTCTCTGAATAGATTTCGTTTGCCAGTCAGTCCAGTATATCCACCTATCCTGCTGCTCAAGGAGTTAGCAAGGAGAAGAAAGACCACAGCTATTAGTATGTTTAGCCACATGGATACAGGACCCCCACAGAGAGAAGAAAAGAAGGGAGAAAAAAAAAAAAAAAAAAAAAAAAAAAAAAAAAAAAAAAAAAAAAAACCACACACACACACCACACGTCCCAGGGACAGAAGGCTCCAAACAAAGACCCTTCTAGTCCCTCATCTTCTTATCATAAAGAAAATGTCTACATCCCAAAGCAGTTCAAACTTCTCTTAGCATAACAGGGAGGTGATGTACCAGCCCCACAGTCATTGCTGTTTCATTCAGGCTACAACATTCCCCTGGCCCTACACTCCACTGTCTAAACTCAGCACAACTGGGTATGTTTGTACCAAGGAAAAAATCCTCTTACCTGTGTCAGAGCAAAGGGGTGTGACACTTGGCTGACCAACACTTGACGTAGCTTCCCATTGAGATCACAACTCTCTATACGATCAAGATGTGCATCCACCCAGTAAATCCTGGAGGAACAGGGAAAGATAAAGGTGAGCTTCCACCTACACCTATACACTCCCTCTTCACAGTTTAGTCATTCATTAGCCAAGATGGATAAGATCAATTAAAACACTTCAAGAAATCAAGCTCAAGCAGCAAATATATATATATATATATATATGTAGCAAATATATATATATTTATATATATAAAACATATTTATATTTTATTTATATATATATATATATATATATCTTAATCTTATGCTGGATTCTCTCACTGACCTCCTGGTGTCATAATCCAAGGTCAATCCATTGGGCCATCCTAGGTCAGTGTTGATCAGGATTTTACGTTCAGAACCATCCAAGTTTGCCCGTTCAATCTTAGCAATATGACCCCAATCAGTCCAGAATAAATACCTAAAGAGTGAAAAGGCAAGTGCAAGAGGAAAAAGGCATTTCCTTTAGTCCAGTTTTAATTATGAATGAATCTGCCATATTCTTCAGCTTTAGAAAAAGCTCATATAGTCCATAGCTTACTTCTCCCAAATATGTACCCCAGCCTTCAAAGCCGCTGTCTGCCCAACCACTTCACTCGCTCAGCATTAGCACTTTGCTGGTAGCTGCAGATTCACACTGCACATCCACCATTCTTCCTCTCCTCCTGCCTCTGCACAGCCCTGTCTGCCCCTGCCAAAGCTCCACACTTACCCCTTCTTGGGAAAGACAGCAATGGCTCGGGGCTCATCCAGGCTGTTATTGATCAGCACTTTCCTCGAGCTTCCATCCAGTCTAGCTACCTCGATTGTATTGCGCCCCGTGTCTGTCCAGTAGAGGTTCCTGGCAACCCAGTCCACTGCCAGGCCATCAGTCGTCTTCAGCCCCTGACCAATAACCGTCTCCATGTTGCTGCCATTGAGGTCGCTCCGCCTGCATGGAAGTCAATGACAAACGGCAGTGAGGAATGGCTAACTTGTCCTGCAGAGCTTTTACCCCTCCACCCACAGGGCAACTTTGCACTGCTACCTCCCTGATGCTTCCTCCCTCATGCTCTAGCAAGTTAAACTTAGCCCAGCAACACGCATGATGCTGTGTGCCACGTACAGGGCACAGCAGGGGAGTACTGCCAGCTGACACAGTCTGCCCAGGTCCCTGGCGCATTTCACAGCTCTCCGTGGCACATCCATCAGGAGCGATTGGGTAACATGGGCAAGCAGATCACTGGTACCTACCTGATGACATCAAGGAAAACATCTGTGTAATAAATCTTGCCATCCACGCTGTCGTAGTCCAGAGAAATTACATTGTTCAGCTCAGGGACAGGTATGTGCACATCCGTGTGGTCACTGGTGTCCAGCGAGATACGCCGGATGGAGGCACGACTGGAGAAGAGTAGGTAAGTCTCTGGAGAAGAGTCACATGTCTGCTCATCTCTCTTCAGCTGGATACCAGTGGGGCAGGCACAGGAGAAGCCAGTGGGATGAGGCAAACAAAGGTGGGAGCAGCCGCCATTACGAACTCCGCATTTATTAAAGCCTTCAGAAGGAGGGAAAGGGAAGTTTAAGGATCTCTGTGGTCTCAGAAACCAAAGCTTTACTCCACACATGCACAACTTGCTAGCAGCTGAGTTCACCCTAACTGCAGCTTTGCTGAAAATCTACAACCCTTCAGAGACTGCCTCCCTCCCCCTCCAAGACACATCAGTGGCATGGGCACAGTTGGGCAAGGAGGACAGGAAGGCACAGTGGAAGTGTGAGCATTAGGAGCAAAATCCTGACCTGTATTCCTTGCTAATCACAGTCTTCCCATGGAAAAAGGCACAGCCAAATGCTGAGAGATTCACAGGACTGCAGTTTAGCTCTGTTATTGTTGCAAATGGTAATGCCGACAGTAAGATCCCACCCTGTGGGGAAGCAGCACGACAACACACCAGAGGCCAGGATAACAAAGAAGCTTCTGTTTTAATTTAGCTGCACATAGTGGTAAATAAACAAAGGCATCAGAGAAGCTTGCTCTAAGTGCTTGATGTATTAGGGTCATATCTTAACTTCTGACTTTTTTTTTTTTAATTGAAAAGCCAATATCCTTTTATTAAGAAGGGATGAGCCTAGAAGACCGGTGCAGGGAGGAAGGGAAAAAGACCCAGGGCAGGGATATGATGGCTGAAGTTTAGGTTGGCTTAAAGTTACACTGTAAAGGGCAGCTGTGCTCTACTGTTAGGAGCCACAGGAGAAGCAGCACAGAGTTTTCTGTAGAAGATAATATTGGGGAAAAGAATTCCTCTGAAAGGAAAACACAGCATATAGCAATAACTCACACTGAAGACCAGGGAGGCAAGATGAGGTTGTGTAGGTTCCCCAAAGAGTAGCACAAGGACTCTAACTCTGGCACAGAATAGTTGAAAAGGGTGATATATTAAGAGCTGCTAAAGTGGTGGACAGAAAGATGAAGCCTGTAATAGTTCGGTTAAAAATGACTAGAATTTGAAATAAAGTTTCAGCAACTAGCATAAGAGTGAGTGCCATCTGGAATTAAAAAGGGAAAGCATCCAGTGCCATAAACAGGTCTAGAGGGAGCAGATACTGATGAAACCTAGCAGGCTACAACTCATTTGAGCAGGGAGAGAAACTAAAAGGTATAGAGCAATAAAAAATAAATTCCAGAACTATATAGCTTTGTAAACAGGAAGAAAAATAGTTGCACAAGAAGCAGGAAGAAAAGAAAAGCTGCGTTTGAAGGCAGTGCTCTATTTCCATCACTCCTGCTTTCCCAAAGGACTCTTTACTGTGACAGCTCTTAAATGCTCCCGTAGTCACTGCACTCAGGTACCAGTGCCTCAGGAGCAGCCCAGCAACTCACCCAGGGGCCGTGCCCTATCAACAGCTTGAACGTCCATGAGCCCAGGCAGGTTTGCCCTCACCAAGATGACATTGGCCCCAGTATCCTTGTCAGCCCTGTGAATGCTGCGAGTTTGCCAGTCGGTCCAGTAGATGTAAGAGTCCAGCAGAGTGAGCCCATAGGGATGCTGCACTGGAGACAGCAACGTGCGGCGGTTCGCACCATTGAGATCTGCGGTCTCAATACGCTGGAGAAAGGAATGGGCACATCAGTCTCGCACACAAAACACAATGCTGTTAACAGCAATGTCTGGATCACACAAAAAGCAGAGCCTAAGCAAATGATGTTACTCAGGCCTCCCTTCACATAAGGCAAGCTCTTAGAAAAGCTTGTTCCCTTCATTCCTCAGATAGCTTGCTCAAAAGCTTCAGAACAACCTCTGGCATATAAGACGGCAGCTTAGTACCTGCCATCAGGTAGGTACCAGAGCCCCAGCAATGTACAATGTTGAGGAGCAGAATCAGACCTCAGTGTGAGCATCAGCCCAGAGCAGCTGGGATCCAGCCTTGTCCACTGCCAGTCCATTAGGCCAGCCCAGGTTGTTGCTGATCAGCACTACTCGTCCTGAACCATCCATCCCGGAGCGCTCCAGCTTGGCATTCTCGCCCCAATCTGTCCAGTACATGTACCTAGGGAAAAGCCAGCAAGTATTAAGGAAACAACAGAGACAGAAGTCCTCCTCCAACCTCTTGATAAGCTCCTGGTAACACTAACCCCATCTCATGGTATAATGCTATTGCCCGTGGGCTGTCAAGATTCTGCCAGACCAACACTTTCCTCATGGAGCCATCCAGGTTGCCCACTTCAATCCTATTTGTTCCTGTATCTGTCCAATATATCTTCCTGCCGATAGCATCCACAGCCAGTCCATCTGTAGTCAAGAGACCTGAGGAAGTAGAAAGGTGCAGCAGTCACTTCTGATTCTTCCAACTTGGCCAGAAATACCTGACACATGCTCTATGTGCCCATTAGGCAGTGAGCCTTACAACTCTCCTTGCCCTGCAAAATTTAAAGAATTTTCCACCAGGAAACATAGAGGATCTCTTTTGGCAACTGCATAGAAGCTCCCAGGCCAAAATTCTTCTTACCTGTGGTGATGATGTCCTCATATTGGGAGCCATCAAGGGCAGCCCGGCTGATCTTCCGCAGCGTGCTGTCTGACCAGTATACTTTTCCTGGATGGAAAAAGAAAGAGAAGCTAAAGAATAGGCAAAATCCTTAAAAGTAAATCCAAGTCTTTAGAGTACAAGCATCAAAATTACTCTGGCTATCAGTAGGCTGTTCAGTACAGAGATCTTGTAATATAAAAATAACAAGAACACAAGACTATTCAGCTAGAGTGACTAAACAGTAGAAAATCTCTTGCTCCAATCCTTCCCAAAAGCTGTGGGAGCACTATCTCTGGGTAGCTATTCTAACTAGCTATTCTGCTATCCTAACAAGGCCACAAACATGTGCCCAAGTCTTTACTCAGATATCTAGATATTAAAGTCACTTTTCCTCTTCACAACGAGTAGTTAGATACATCAAGAAGTTCTGACCTTCCTGAGGATCCACCCCAATTGCGATTGTGTTCTTCATAGTGACGTTGACTGAAACGACAACATCGGCAAAGTAGGGAATATCCAGAGACACCATCCGGATGTCAGTCCTTCTGGCAAAGATCAGAAAGCTGGTCATTCCTGCAGAGAGTTGAAGATGGATAGATATCAGCAAAGGACAAGTCCAGTCAACTACAGGCATAATTTACTGAACATTCTTGAGCTGAACTCCACTTCAGTAGAAAAGGGGAAGTCTCAGACATAGCTCTGCTTACGGGTGTCTGATAAATTTACTGAGTGACATGGAACGTATCCTTATTTCCAAGTTGGAGAGGAATGCTCTCATAGAAAAGCTACTCCTGCTAACATGTGTAGGGAACAGGAGTAAG
This sequence comes from Microcambeva ribeirae, assembly GCA_035222435.1. Lineage (NCBI taxonomy): Eukaryota > Metazoa > Chordata > Actinopteri > Siluriformes > Trichomycteridae > Microcambeva > Microcambeva ribeirae. The sequence goes on along the minus strand of JAYECN010061142.1, from coordinate 10,474 downwards.
TAGAAAATCAGTTTTCCCACTAAAACAAATAAGCAGATGTACCATAGCCTGAAGCCCAAAGAAGGCTGATACGAGTAGCATGCATGACTTGTTAAAGAGTCTTTAACAGGTCAAAATACATTCTAGGTCAAAATAGAATCCACCTCAAGATTAGAGCAAAAGTATGGGGAAAGAGTGACATGTAGTTAAATCCATGGTGATTTCAAGGAAAATTTCCTCTGTATCAACCCAGATACCCTCAACTAACTTCACAGTAATTCTCACTTTTATAAGAGAGGTGCAAGCATTAGTGAGCTTTTCAAAGGGCAAAGGAGACAAATGCAAAAAAAGAATTTTCCATAACAAAGCAGGAGCAGTAAATAATTGAGATCCAACTGCAGTGAAGAACCTACAGAGGAGACTCACCGGGGGAACAAGTCTTGCCATCAGACTGCAGGTTGATCCCAGTAGGGCAGGTACAGCTGTGACCTTTTGGAAGAGGTGCCAGAAGGCACAGGTGACTGCAGCCTCCATTGTTAACATTACATGCTGTGTGCACTGCAGGAAAAGGGGAAGAAAAAATTCCATAAGCCAGTAGCATAGGCACAAACAATGGGCACAACAACTATAGAAATGTGTTGTGTGGGAACACCTTCAAAAATAAATGCTCACACATTCCACACCGAGTCTTAAAGCTTTGAGGGCTGACAGATAGGCCAGCTCCTTGCAGGAGAGCCATGCCACGTACCAGAGCCCAAGCAAGCTCTCGGATCAGCGTGGAGTCAGCTCTGTACCTGGTGGCCTGTGCCGGTGGAAAACATGAATATCCATAAGGTTCTCCAGATTGTCCTGCAGCGTTTCCCGAGCCTGCCCAGTCCTTCTGTCTGCGCTCTGGATGCTTTTGGCCTGCCAGTCTGTCCAGTAGATTCTCTCGCCGTAAAGAGTAAGTCCAAAGGGGTGAGGCAGATTGCTCCCAATCAGTACCTGCTCAGATTGCCCCCAGCACCCCCCCAAAAAAAGTGTTACTAAGCAGTCACTAAGGGCAATATGCTTCCCTTGCCCCCCCTCAACATCATAGGAACAGTCACAGCAAAAGGAGGGGAATGGGCGCATCAGGAGACCTCAAACAGAGGTTTCCTCACACAATCTGCAACTGAAGGGGAGCTCTTCTCTCCCAGTGAAAGCAGATGAGCATGCCTGGATTTGGGGATTTCAGCTGAAAAGAGAGGCAGGAGCCATAAGCACTCTTTGCTCTACAACTCGTACCTCAGGTTCCCATGCTCCCTTATCCAGGACGGTTTCCTTACCTTCCTGTTGTTCCCATCCAGGCTGGCATATTCAATGGTCTTCATGCCCGCGTCCGCCCAGTACAGACGCTGTGACTCGTAATCGATAGCCAAACCGTTGGGCCATGTCAGGTTGGAGGAGATGATCACCAAGCGCTTTGAAGCATCCATACCAGCACGCTCAATCTTTGGGCTCGCTCCCCAGTCAGTCCAATACATGAACCTGAACATGAGCCCAGAAAGAAGTGAATGCCTCCATTCCACTGTCTCTAAAGCTAGGTGGTGTTACAGAGAAATCAAACTGCTGGTGCCGTCAGCAGCTAGCAGGAAGCATCATCAGACCAACACTATCTTTATGGCAATCTTGGCTACTTGTATCACTCCTAAAACTGCAGTAAAGATCATATCCTCTCTACTGCCTGTGTTTTGACTTAATTACAACACAGAGAAAAAATGTTCAAGTATTCACAAGACCTAATAACTGAGCAATTATTTCCCACTCTCTGACACTGGACATTTATATTCTTGCAGCCCTTGTCCTCTAGTAATCCAGCCAAGAAAAGAATAGCATACTTCCATTCAAAACCTTCAAAGGTTCTAAAGCAAGGGCTGGCCAGCTTGTGCCTATTGACCCTAATCTAGTCTCAGCTCTTCAAGTCCCATGATTCAAAAGCAAAAGCCTTTATTGAAGCCTTTTGTTTTTGTTACTCTTTTCAGGTTTGCTTTCCATGGCACAAGCTGATCCCTCAGTGCTGTCACAGACACAATACTCTGAAGTCAAAAGGCCATTAGTGTTAGAATTCACTTGGGATCAAAGTTAATTTACTGGAAATTCCTCTGATTGCAGTGTAATTGAAAAGGGGAGAGCTTGAATAAAAAATTAACATAGATGTGAAATAAACATACAAGTGATCTAGACAGATCAATTCTCAACACTTTTACAACGGATCTTTAGTTACTAAATCCCCAGGATAAGCAAAGAGAAACACTGGCAAGCTCCTGCAAACACTACAGCTTAATAGACAATTATCCCTGCTTATCCTGTTCCACTACTATCCAAAAGCTATCCTCTCTTTCAGACTTTGGCAGGTTATAGAACAAAAATGCCAGAGAGGAAGGCAATTGTATAGTATCTTTAGACACAAGTGGCATATCCTCCCAGAAAAAAAGAAAAAGAATCTCTCACCCTCCAACAGGATCCACCACGATATCTCTGGGTCTGTCAAGGTTCTCCCAGATCAGAACAGTCCTCATGGTCCCATCTGTGTTGGAGACTTCTATCCGATCTGTCCCTACAAAGATTGAGAGAATAAAAAAGAAATCAAAATCCTCCGGAAACACAAGAGATAAGGAAAAAAAATATATATTCATAGTGCAATGAATTCTTTTTCTGCTTCCAACCTTCATCCTATCTGGAAGGCAGGTGAGAAATATGGATCAAAATACCACCTTCTACAAGGTCCCTGTGTAACTGCTGGTGCTGAGCCCTGTATCTATGATGAACGGCATTCTGCCAGGCCCCCAAGGTGTCTACGCAGGCATGAGAGAACAGCTAGAAAAGAATCGTCTTCCTTATACATCTCTGAACTATTGCTTTCGGCCAGAGAACATCCTCCAAATTTTACCAACTGCAACCCAAGATACACTGTTGAAACATACACAAACATACACACACACACACCTGCAGCAAAAAGGCATGTGGCGTTAGACGTCTAATGCAAGCCTTTCTACAGCATTGGCATTGGGGGATATCGCAGAGAAAGGATTAAACAAAAAGATTCCACATCAGCTCCCACTTGGTTACAAACTCATTTCCTGCCAGACACACAGACAAGTCTGGATGAAATGGAAGTGGAACTATATAGCTGTTACTGAATTTTCACCATTAGTGAGGAAGACTGAACCCTGTGTTAAGTGGAGGATCCCAGTACCTGCATCAGTCCAGTACAGCTTGTTGGTGACCCAGTCAATTGCCAGTCCAGCTGGACTTTCCAGGCTAGTGTCTACCACAACCTAAGCAGGAATGAAAATAAAAGTTACTAAACAGACCTCCATGAGAGAACACTGAGCCCAATGCATACCTGTTCATTAACAACAAAATATGCAAAAGGCAAAAGCAGAAAAAGGCCATAAGAAGGAGGATTAGGGTGTTAAAGTTTCACATCAGTCGTACGTTTGGAGTAACATCTATATTCCAAACTTGTTCAAACTGCAATTCCAACCCCCGAACTCTGAACAACCCCTTCCCTGATGGCAACATTTGCCTGAAGGAAATGAGCACAGAACAGTCCCAAGGAATGTGGCTCTTGTTCCAAGTGTGGCACATAACACAGGATGGAATACATCTTTCTTTCTGATTTTAGTAATACAGCAAAGAAAGCACCCATGGCTTGCAAATCAGCATGCTTCATATTCCAGTTCAAGGTTTCCCAGACAAGCATGAACGTAGAGCAAACTGTGTGAAGTGTTTAGTGATCTCAGAGCTCCTCTGAGCCACAGCTAGGCAAGCTAATGAACAAGTCACAACATAAATTGTGACTCAGAAGTCCGATTTACCCCAGTAGCTTCAAATCTGTTGCTCAGAGAGTCTTCTGACTAGATGATCCCCGCAACAGTTAGCACTGTACCTCTTGGCCTGATCCATCCCATTTAGCTCGGCTGATGGAGTCAGTGCTAACATCTGTCCAGTAGACATAATCATCTTTTGAGTCCCAATCCAGAGCCACAGCACTGCGCACATCAGCAAGGGGAATGACATCATCTGACAGGTCATCTGTGTCAAAGCTGATCCGACGGATGTCCATCCTTCGGGCAAAAAGCAGGAACTTGTCAAGACCTGATCAAAGGTCGAAAGGTCTTCTTTTAATTTCTCTAAGTTCAACAACATAGTGATAGACACACACAATTCCCTACTATATCCAAACTCCACTGCATACACTATTTCTCACTGTTAGGTCACAACCCAGGATTTTATTTGTAGCAAAAAATATCTTATGGCAGAGGAGGGGAAAGGAGAACAGGGCTGTTGGGAGCTGCCTCCCTGGCGGTGCCTATGTGCTGGGAGGGGGCAGGAAGTCAGACAATGCTCTTTGAAAGTGTGGTGTAGATCTCTCTCCAAATCCAAGATCTGTGCCACCTTTTGAGAATCCAGGAGACGGGTGGCCTCACTCTCCTATCTGGCTGTAAACCAACAGTAATTCTGGCAGTCAACAGGTCTCTGATTTTTTTTTTTTTTTTTTTAAATTTACCACTGGCAGCTCTTGTGGGAGCTTTAAGGAAACAGTCACCTGCGACAGGGAGCACAGCACCAACAGCAGCCCTGGATTAAGGCCTGAAGAACAGGCCTTCTCTGTACCCCTACCCACCAAGCCCATTAAGGGGACGGGTGAACGTATCAAAAAGATGAGGCATGCTCCTGCACAGCCTCCAACACCACTTCTGTTGCATCTCCTTGGGAGGACCAGCTGCTGCTTATTCCTCCTGCCAACCCTCTGCCATCCCCTGACCCCTGGGTGTGCAGGCTGAGGTCCCACCTCACTTACTCTGGGCGCAGGCATGGTTGCTGATCTTGCGGAAGCCAGTGGGGCAGGCGCAGGTGTAATCCTTGCTGCTCGGCAGGCAGAGGTGAGTACAGCCCCCGTTATTGGCCCCACAGCGGTTTCTCCCTGCTCAAGTAGCCAAAGACAAAAAAAAAAAAAAAAAAAAAAAAAAAAAAAGAGGGAAAAAAAAACAACACACATAAGGCAAAGAGTAAAGAGAATGAGGGAAAATGTCAGCAAAGGCAGAAGGAAAGGTCTGCTACAAGTACTGGCATAAACAACTTCCTTGCCCATCATGGTGTCTGAGCCCCACATGAACAAGATAACTCTTCTACCCAGAAAAAGAGTATTTGAGAGTAAAAGAAGGCATATATTAAAACACTAATTGCATTTTTAGGAGTCAGTCGATTTAGAAATAAAGTGTTTAACTCTACTGACTTCCAGAATGGATTACAGTAATTTTAAAGGAGTAGTTGAAGTGCCGCTCATTATTTGTGCCTACTTAGATCTTTTTTTCCAAAACAGTTCATGTAGACAAGCCAGATATTCCCTACTGAAAAGCATTCACTGCCGATGTCAGCAGGGGGAGCTGTAGGAACACCCAGCACCAGACAACTGGTGCTGAAGGACCTACAATCCAGAGGCTGGATGCAGGGAGCTCTGTGGGAGCACAGGGCACAGGTAATGAATGAGTTAGTGTCCTGGGTTCAGCTTTGTTATCGCCCTGTCCAACAGACTGAGTGGCAGCTGCAAGCCTTCCAGTGGCTCAGCTGGGTCTCTACCCTCTCTGCAGTTACCTGCTGGCTGGCGCTGAGGGTGCAGTGTGTGGATGTCCATCGGGAAGTGGAGTTTGTTGCGGATGATCTCCTGGTTCTTGCCTGTGAATTTGTTGGCACTGTTGATGCTCTTGGTGTGCCAGTCTGTCCAGTACAGGCTGTCCTCAAACACGGTGATGGCAAAGGGGTGCGGAAGGCCTGTAACAGAAGTCCATTACAGGGACATTTCAATCATATGCTACAGGAGTCAGGCTTGCAGAGGCAAGGGATAGCGCTTTCCATTGCCTCGTCAGCCTCACCATAGTCAACATATCAAATTCACCTCACACCAATGCAACAGACCCTCTCATGTCCACTGAGGTCTGGGAAGATAATAATAAAGCTCATCTCTCTGCAGCGGCAGAATTCATCCCACAGTGAAAGGAGACTCACACAGACGCAGCAGTCATCTCCAAGCAAGCGGTTCTGAAACCTCCTCCATGCTACTGCCTTTTATACTGCACTGAGCTGTTCCATTCTTACCTTGACTAATAACAGCCTTCCTATTCCGCCCATCAAGGTCAGCCCTCTCGATGACGTGGTGTTTGGCATCCACCCAGTACATCCGATGCCCTGCATAGTCAATGGTCAATCCGTTGGGCCAGAAGAGATGCGTATCAGCAATGATGCGCCGATTGGAGCCATCCATGTTGGAGTACTCAATGCGCGGAGTGTTGCCCCAGTCAGTCCAGTAGATAGTGCTGGAGGAAGCAGGGAGAAACAGGCTAGGAAACTGATGCCCCACTTACTCCACCAAGCAACACTTCCTATCCAGGGCAAAGCAATATTATTCCTATGACCTTGAGCATTAGACTGGGTCACAGACATAAGAGAAGTGACAGCCAACAAAACAGCAGCCTTCAGTCTCACACTGGCAAAACCTGAAAAGCCCAGAAGAGGATTCAGGAGCTGAAGCCCCTCAGCACCATCCAGTTCCCCAAACCGATGATAAAGAGCCCAGAGGCAGCCCTTGTGACCAAGAACAGAGTCTTCATTGTTCACCCTAACATTTTTGCACAGAAGGCTCACCAAGGCCCCAAGTTCCCACTCACCCCTCCATCGGATGAAGGGCAATTGCTCGTGGCTTCTCCAAGTTCTGCCACAAAAGCACTTTCCTGTGGGTGCCATCCAAGTTTGCTACTTCAATTCGAGATGTCCCAGAATCTGTCCAGTATAATTTGTCATGGATCCAGTCAATAGCAAGTCCACCTATCTCCAGGAGAGAATTAAACACAGAATGAACAAAGGAACAGGATCTGCACAGAAACAGTTCCCTTGCCCCCTCAGCCTCAGCAGAGGCCTAGCCTCAGGCTCTGTGTGTCTTCTTCATCCAACTGAGTTGAGCTCCAGGGAGACAATGTTCTTGCACACATTTCATCCAACCTAACCCCTTACTCAGAGAGATGCTCTCTGTTTTGAACACCAGGTATCCACTCCTCCCTACTCACTCCTGCCTCACTCCATCACCAGTTTCCCAGGCCATTGCCTTTTTTTGTGGTGACGCACCTGGGCTCTCCAACCCTGTGGACACCACCTCTTCCACATTGCTACCATTCAGGTTGGCCCTCATGATGCGGTCCAGAGTGACGTCAGACCAGAACACCAGTTCCTTGCTGTGGTGGAAGTCAAGAGCAATGGCATTTTCCAGGTTGTTCAGGAGCAGCGTATACTCTGAGCGATGAGGCAACACTTGTCGGATATCAATCCGATTGGCAAAAAGCAGCACTGGCTCTGGCCCTGAGGATATACACAAAGACAACATTAGTGCATTTTCACAGGGTCCTGCCTGCCATTCCCTTTCCTTCAAGCCCCAGGATAAAGTTCTGCAGTACTGGCAAGAGGAAGTCAACTCTTAGGTGCAAAACACATCAGAGAAGAGTCTTCATATCCCAAATACACAATCTGAGCTCTGAGATGAGCAGTTTCAAAGCACTAGGCAAACATTCATTCAGCAAGAATGGACCATTCCACATCCAACCTGGGCTCATCTCACCTCAGTCTCTGAGGTTATACCACTATGCAGACACCTGACAGTTAGGCTGTGGTTTGCTTTTCCCACATCCACCTGCCATCCACCCAAAACCACATGCTCTACCACACCTTCTAAAGAACTTACTGTCAAGGCAAGACAAGACATATTTGAAGTCTGCTGTGTGGACATTTCCACTGGGAAAAAAAAATCTGAAATCTTTTAAGAGTTGCATTAGGGAAGCTAAGCAGTCATGTTAAATATATGGATGCCCTTAAAATACCAGGTGTCCGCACAGCAGCCACTCACAGCACTCAGGACTAGTGATCAGTGAAGGTCAAATCAGAACAAGGAGGTGTGATACAACCTACTGACAAGAAAGCATAAAAGGTAGGATGCAGTTTCTATGCCAGAAAGAGTCTGGGTCACCAGAAGTGTCAATGTAGTAAAGGACTAGGGGGGGGGAAACAAAGAGCTGGAATTGTTCTGCTTGAGAGGGAAAAAAAAAAATAAAGCAAAATACCTCTCTATGATCAAAATCACACACACACACACACACACACACACACAATCCAAAGGCATTTGCTGACAACCTGTGCAGATCTAATACAAGCCAGAGTACTTCCTCCTCCTCGCAGACTGGCTTGGTGAACAGAATGAAGGCCGTCAGCGAAACATTAGAGGCAAAATGATGGGAGCTGGACAAACAGACACACATGGATATATAAAAGGCTGAATTCCTCTTTACCTAAAGCTTTGCAGCTACGCTTGTCAGGCCGCAGCTCGTAGCCTTGCTCGCACCAGCACTGGAAGCCTCCTTCACTGTTGGTGCAGCCTTGGCTGCAGTAACCCTCCTCCGCACATTCATTGACATCTGCATGTTGCAGACAAGGGGACAAAGTTACCAAAGTTACCACCATCAGCATGCCAGGAAACATCACCGAGAGCTTGCTTCTGCTTTCATGATATGATTGACACACTATCACAGCCATTATCTCCAAGTAAATCAACACAGCAGGGAGGAAGCTACTACTCCAAAAACCCACCTTGGCATGACCGGCCATCTTCCAGGAGCCTGTAACCTGTGTGGCAGGTGCACTGTACCATCCCTCGCACCATCTGGCACTTCTGAGCACAGCCACCGTTGTTGATATTGCAATTTTCCTCTCCTGTTCGTGGACCTGTGACAGCAACAGGTGCATAGATAACCAAGCTGGATTCACAAGGCAGCTGCCTGTGTCCTCAGCTGCTAGGACAGCAGCCGCCCCTCAGAACAGGCTGAGTAAGAGGGGAAAGGCAGAGGTGGTGACGGAAGCTGCCCTGTCTCAGTCACGACGCTCCCTAGAAGCCCACGGGCATCTGCCCCAACTGATACTTGCACAATGGAGTGTGGAACAACAAGTCTGGGTATTCACTGTCTCTGCAAACAAACCACTACACCCGACAGCCTAATTTTCCCCATTGTTCCCTCTCTGCAGTCTGTAATTGGCAAAACCACCACAGAACTCATTTTCCTCAGTTTTCAAGCCATACTCTCCCATTACTGCACTCCAATCTTCCTTCCCTACAGGGCTCCCTCAGCAACACCAGACTGACTTCGCCTCTCACGATGTTTAAGCCAGGACTTGGAAGACTTACGACAGTTTTGATGTGGGCTCTCATCGCTGCCGTCTCCACAATCATTTGCACCATTGCACAGCTTCCTCTGGCCAATACAGCGCCCATTCCCACACAGGAACTGGTCTGGGGCACACTGCGGGGTTCCTGCAGTAGAGGAAGGAAGAACTGAGCACACAAGGCACCTGAAAGAACAACTGTCAGGGTAAAGAAAAGGACGCAGCATCTTTCCAAGATTTGTTACAATCGTTACACGTAAGCACAAATCAGGGGTCTTCTTTCCTCGGGTTCAGCTCATCTTGCACTGATCCTCCTATCTTTATGCTGATTTAGAGGCCTGCAAACTCTTCTCCAGACTGAGGATAATGTTGCTTTATCAGGAAGTTCAGCTATTTAGTTTCTCTCGGAATGACTGGAAGCCCCTGGCTTAACTCCCTTTGGTTCCAGATTCCACAACTCTCCTCAACATGTTAGAGAGGAGCCAGTTTCTGACCTTAATCATCTGAGATGCCACCCCAGCATGGCTATGGATCTTAAACCTGCCTAGGAATGAGTGTCTTGTCCAATCCTAACTGCACTGTGACGAACTTGGAATGGGATTTATATGCATCCTTGAAATCTGAGCTCAGGAACAGGATTTCACACATGAGCTACATACTTCAACTGCTGTTAGCAGGGAGACTCTACACAGTATTCTTGTAAGCAAAGTGATGCTGTTTGTAGGGACTCTGCCAATATGTTTCTTCAGTGATAACTGCACAGAAATCACTGTTTAGTGATTTCTAAATCATCACACTCTGATAATCCGAGGAACACAACACAGCAATACAGCTATCATACACATACACAAAAAGCTACAACAACAAAAACAAACAGATTGGCAGAGGGCCTGTAAGCTGCATAGAAAGAGGCAGTTGTGAGATTAAGTGAAATAGTAAGAAGCAACAGACCCACCAACTGGAAACAAAAACAAATCACATGAAATTCACTTTTCAGAGCAGGTAAGTGGTTTACATGAAGGATTCCAAAATTAAATCTCATTTGTCATAATGACCATAAATATCCTTACTTGGGCTGATTTCCTACTGCCCTAGGAATTTTATCACTGCACATGATAAAAATATCAGAGATGACAAAGGTCATTCAACCCTTGCTACAGACACTGATACAGTGCACTGTTTCTCAGCAGATGAGGCAGGACACATTCTGCTAAGACTGGAAACTTTCAGTTACCTCTTACCCACTGTTTTGCCGCCTTTCTTTCTCTCT
>JAYECN010061041.1:0-28413 GCA_035222435.1 Microcambeva ribeirae | reverse complement strand
TTCTTTTTTTTTTTTTTTTTTTTTTTTTTTTTCCTGTGCTGTACAACGTAAAATATATTTTGAATGGCTGGAGTCATATTTGCTCCAGATACGTTAACATTGACAGTTTATACCAGAACAAACTGAACCCAGCATGATTGATGATATTTACATGTCTCAAATTTCCCAATGTGTAACTGTGTGATTGCAAGACAAAGCAAGAGATGAATAAAAGAAAAAAATAAACACAGAGGCTTTTTTTTTTTTTTTTTTTGAAATAAAACGTAACTTAAAAGCCAGGGTTTGTTTTGTTTGGATTCCTCCTCCCTGCTTAAAGAAAGAGCAAGAAGGAAACACAAGCAAATATGGAGCAGTTCTCTAGGCAGGATATTCAGCTGAAACGCTGTCCTTTATGTCAACCTGTCACTAAGAAGGGCACTTAACGCACCTCCCCAGTTAATTAGTGGCGAGGAGCAATAGGAGATTAATGACTGCAATTCTGGGGCTGTGCTTTTGAACCAAGACCCGCTTCTGGTGTTTAAAACAGTGATTATAAACCAGCTATTGAAGGCTACGTATCTGGTTTACCTTGTTCATCCAAAGAGTTAACACATTCAGGTGAACTGAGAGCTGGATTTTATTTCCAACTCTACTGGAAATTATGTTGTTCAACTTTTCAGCTAAATTACTTGAAAAGAGGTAGCTTTCTAAAGTCAGAGTCTCCGATTTCACTGAAGAACAAGAGTTAGCATGTACACAAAATATATGAACATTAAAAAAAGTGTCAGGCACTAAATAGTAGAGACAAGGTTAAAATTTCTAGTGTGCAGCTTGTAGGGTCAGCAGCGTTGTAATTCAGAGCTCTGCTAGTGTGCCAAAGTGGTGGCTACCCAAACAAAAGTGGAGATGTGGGAAAGCAAGGTATTCTGTGACTCTACACAGAAGGAGTGCAATGCGTGCCATTACATACAAAATAAAAACGAAGACTGACTTCCCGTGAAATCTAAAAAATTCCAAATTTGTGGATAGCTTGAGAAAAACAAGACAAGGGGGGAAAAAAAGAAAAAAGGTACTATTCAAAGTAGAAGCTGGTAAGAGGCATAACACAGTCAACAAAGACAACGCAGCAATACCTGATGAAGGCTCCCCTGCAGCGGTAATCACTGCAAGCTCTGAAGTGAGCAAAGCCAAAAACCTGGGCAGGTGACAAGGTGGAGGCCGAACAAAAGACAGGTGGAGGGTCAAAGGGAGAAGCAGATTGCTCACAGGCAGCCCCAAGTCCTGTTACACTCTTCGTAATAAATGCCAAATTTATCACAAAAGCGCTGTCAGAAACATAATACCACATGGGCATCACAGCTGAAACAAAGGGCTCCGGTGAAACAAGTATGTCGTTATTATGTAGTAATATCGCTGAAAGCAAACAAAGGCAAAACAAGGCTTGTTCAGATTGAAAGCTTAACATGATATTACTGAAATCAACAAAATAGCACACTTGGGATGTAATATCCTGAGTTGTTGCACTGAGTCCAGTGACCTCAATCACAAGATTAAGCTGTTAAACAGATTGAAAATTCAATCGTGAGGAACATTTGAAAGACTGCTTGGGAAAAAAACAGAATTCTGCAGTGGAAAGCATGGGATGATATAAATTATATAAATGTTGTTCTTAAAAATATATATATATTTAGAATGAATGCGACTATTTAATATTTCAAATTTTGTGAGTCAACAAAGAACAACTGTGCAACTTAGGCCACAGTTTACATTTGACAAGGTTTGACATTTGCTCACAGTACACTCGGCACAACTACAAGAAAATGTGAGATCTGTGATTCCTATCATAAAGAAAGTATTACCATTAAAGACTGGACGGAACAGCTCTAGAACCAAATGATGGAAAATGGCAGCATATGTTAAGTGGAAGAACCTTTTGGGTTCATTCAGTGGTTACAATCAAAAAAAAAAAAAAAAAAAAAACAGATGGTAATTTGAGAGTCTGCATGGTTTCGAAGGAACTAAATGAAAATATCAAAAGAGAACATTTTCATCTGCCAACTTGAACAACACAGTGAAGCAGTTCTCTAATGGTGCAGCTAGCTTCTGGCAAATATCTCCTGAAGAGACAAGTTCCAAAATAAATTGTTTTGATTACATAGATTTTTCAGACTTCCTTTTAGCATATGTTCTATACCAGAAGTGATCGATAAAATATTACCACATCAAATGTTCAAAGGATTTCCTCATGCATGCAATGCTAGTCTACTGATATAGGAGTCATTGCACAGACATATGAAAAAAGAATCTTAAGTACTAAAAACAGCAGTGAAAAACCTTACAAGGTGTTTAATAAAAATGCATTTTTAAACAGGAAAAACTTCAACAAAGGACACAAGTTCTTTTCAAGAAAGAAATAAAATCCATCATATGAATTTCAAAAACAATTTGAGAAATGTCAGGAATTAACATGCAGTTGAGCTGTATGATGACGAAGACGCAAATTCATCTCAGAAGTCTACTAAAACAAGATATTGTCTGTTAAATCATAATCATAGGTATGAATAATCTCTTTGTTGATAAAGAAAACTAGGTGCTTGTCCAAAGAAATTTACAGTCCTTTATATCAAATGATTTTCAATAATACAGAGTTGGAATGAAAAATAAGCTAATAAACAATGGACATGCTGGAAGACAGGATGATTTAAAATTTTTCACAACAGCCTGGTGCCAAAATATTTTTATGCAGAAATAACAGTTTCCAGGAATGAAATACAAAATGTTCTGAAAGCCATACAAATAGAATAAAAGATGTTTTTCTTCTGTAGATTTTACCTCAAGCCCATTAAAGTCTTAAAACATAGACTTTAATAAAAGACATTTTCAAGGGCTAAGTGCTGGGGGCTTAATGCTTTAGTGAATACATGTTTACAGATTAAAAGCCTTGACTAAAACAAATAGGAATTCTTTGTCTCAATTTAGCAATGCAGATTAAGTATAACTCTTTCAAGGATACAAAGACTGGCATTGCATTTACAGAAATATAATTTGAAACTGGAATGCAGCCCAGACAGCAAAACATTAACAGCAAGTACATTGTACACATTTCTCCCTAACTGTGTTAAGGTAAGTAAAATGAAAGTGAATGTGCAAAACTAGTTTATTCCTTCTCACAAAACAAATACGTCTAAATATAGTAATGCAGAAAATTATCAGCTGATTACATTAAAAAAAAAAAAAAAAAAAAAAGCTATTCTTTTATACTAACCCACTTAACACCAGTTATTAGATAACACAACAGTTGGCTGCTTCAAACATAAATGCAAGCTGTATATACTTGCATGATTTTCCAAAACATCATTTATAGTCATTAAACCAGAAATGGAAAGTTCATTTCCTTGCCAGAAAGTGCTTCATATATACATATATATATGTCCTCTTGATGTACTCATGATACTTAATGTACCTACTATTAGAGATGTTTTTAAACTGTCGCAAGAGGAATGAAGAGAAATTTCCCTACAAACATCATAAAGGTCTGATATACATCTAGAAAATACAGTAAATCTGCCCTGAACATACAAGATTCATTTCTTCAATTAAAGGAAAACTGGATGAGTCCCAGACAACTCCTTAGGAATCTATCGCTCACCTTGGTAAGGAAATTGTTGGAAGGTGCTAAGTGGGGTCTGCTAAAATTAAAATGATTAGTATTTGTGCGTTTGCCTAACTTCTTTCATTTGATGCCACTTTAACAAATCATATATTCATATATGCCTCTCCACTCTACAGTATAAGTAACTACATATAATAGCATATACATGTGGTAAAGAAACATAGATCAACAGATCGATTAATCACGATGCAGTGAAAATAAGAATCAAGCAGATTTGAAACTTTGCACTTAAGCAATGAGAAAGCTTTCTTTGGCATGAAAGATTACAAAAACCAATACATTTAATTTTGCGCATGGTGATATGCTTCCACTTCATTATATTTTCTCTGTATTTAAAAATCAAGTGGCGAGTTCTTGACCCTATAGATTCATAGGGAGATTAATACCACGCTACTTAAGTCAGGAGTCAAGACTATGCTGTTACATCACTTCTGTCATAGACATAGTTCCTAAACTGTTTAATTCTTTCTCCTCACATGTTTAAACTCAATATGCAGTGAGCCTTACTGCAAAAGAAAATAATTTTTAATCAGACTGTGAAGAGGCCAGGATCATCCTTTCTGTCATCTCCTTTCTTTGGCACTTTAAACACTTACATGGACTAGATGGGATCTTTTGTCTCCATCAGAGCTCCAAAACCTAAGAGGTGACCCAATCAAACACTTTTCCTCCTTACAGAGGGGTAAGGAATTACAAAATATACTGATCAAGTGTAGGAAGTTTCCTCTTCTTTCTATTGTCATCCCAAAACACCCCTCTTAGGCACACTAGGGAGAGAAAGGATCCCATGAGGAACTCTCACACTTGTTACCCAACATTTCCTCAGTTCAACTGAGTGTAAGAAGCAGAAGAGCTTTTTAATGGCCCAGGAGCCCAAATGCCCTTATAACCCTGCTCGAGAGCTGGTTTCCAGCTGACAAATACAACCGGCAGAGCCACTGAACCCTTAGGCCAGCAATATTCTCATCTCCAATCCATCACAAACATCAAAAAATAATGAGAACTCTTGAAACTGCGCCAGAAGTGAGTCTGTGTGACACTGAGCTAATGAATTAACTCAACCACATATAAAGCAGTGGGCAAGATACTAAAATATGCAGAAAACCTCACTATTTTTGTTAGCTTTGCAGACAAGATGTTGAAATTGAACCACCCAATCTGAATTTGCACTGGTCATAACTCCAAAACATTTCCAATTCATTTAAAAATCATGCTATATTTTTTGTGTGCACCATAGACATATATGTCTACCACAACTACACACTGAACACAGGAAGGTGTACAACATGCCAGCGTGTGCACTAGAGAAATACTGTTGTCACAGTATGATAGAAAAGTTCTTAACTCAGCAGGACACGCATAACATCTTAGAGGGGGGAAAGACTTAAGGCAGTACTAAAAAAATAATTAAAAAAGAAAAAAAATAAAAAAGCTCAATCACATTACAGGATCAAAATATATCATTGCATTGGAAGGGTCATAACCCTGGAGAGGGAGGTGAAGTATAGGTGTACAGGTACAGAAGAGAAGCAGGTAAAAAGGGTTTCCAGACAGTATCTCCTTTTGAAGTACTAATCTTAAATCCTTGCCAAAGGTTCCCAAGAAATTTCTGTTATCTCAAAGTTACCTGCAACACAAACAGCACACGATGCAGGGAGAACATGTCACCTAATCACAGTCCACAGATTTCATAAAGACTAACGAAGTGCTTACTTCATTGGCATCTCCAGCTAGACGCACCGAGTTTGAAACCAGACTTCAGGTGCAGAGGGCAGGAGGAGGTGGTTCCACTGCAGTGAGGCCAGAACTGAACACATGCGTACAGAGTTGGATCTTTCATCGCCCTGTGCCTCAACAGCTGTGCCAGGACAAATAAAGCAGCGCGCCACACACCGACTAGAATAAAACGCAAGGTTTTTCCATGCATTCAAAGTGATTTGTGCCTCCCCCTCCTCTTCCACTCAGCACACAAGCAGAGGCCAGGAAAATCTACATGAGACCCAACTCCCTCCATTTCTTCCCCCCCTTCCTGTATAACAGCAACAACTAGAAAAAGGTGAGGGGCTTAAGAGCCAAGAAGTGTTTGGAGCTCCCAAGTGCCCACAGCCCTGGCATTTGGAAACAGTGATGTGGCGCTTCATGAAAATGGTGTTTCAGGTGCTTCCTGTCTCTGGGCTCCTCAGAAAGCTGTTCCAAGCAGGACCCGTTGAGTTATGGTAGCTGCGGTTCAGCACTGGTGTTGGGGGAGATGTACGGCACCAGCCAAGGATGGAGGCAAGGAACCCGAATGGAAACGTGCAACCCTTAACTGCAAATCCCAGGGGAAAACACAGCGTTTTTTCCAAATTACAACGCGGTCTTGACACAGAAAGGAGCCTATTTGCACAGTAAGATTGCAAACAATAACAGCGTTAATAAGAAAATCCCATCTTACTCCTGAGAAGTGATCTTAGTGGGGAAGTAACAGAAGGATTGTTCCCTATTCTCCTCCTAAGACAAAAAGCCTTAGAGTGGTGTCTTGCCATTGATCCATCTATCCCATCAAGAGCGGATATCATCACCAGATCCACTGGGCCACAACAGCACAAGCTGCCGGTTGCCATGAGGAGCACGCACAGCGAACGGCAACTTCGCCTCGCTCTCCCAAAGCCATAGGGCGTAGAGCCTCTTGTTGAAAGTTTGCCCAAATAGAGTTTCATGGTTTTCAGTCTTCTTCGTTCATTTATTTTTCATAGTGAGGCATTCTTATGGTGAAGGCGAAAAAAAACAATAGAAAACATCACCACCCATAATATTTCCTTTAGCAAAATTCCTATTGAAAAAAGTGCAAACCATCATTTTCTTCTAATTCAGCTTGGCTTGCTCTGCCCAATAACATGTGTTTTACTACCCGTGGAAACTGGTGATAGCTGAAGAGTTTAAAAACACCAAGGAAAACTCAACTGCAATACAGGAACTGCTAGTTAGACCTTTGCAGAGCATGATAGCAGTTAGTAAGGCTGAACAAAACCTAAGTAACACACACGGTTAACCCCAACAAATCCTGGCTTTTTAAACTGCAGAGGGCAGGAAAAGGCTTTGAAGAGAACCATAAAAAGGTAACCTCTTAGTTATGTTTTGGGATGGCAGAACACAAGCAACTTCAGCCGCAGTCACCGCTACTGCGCTTGTAGCTGCGCGCTAGAACGTACCCAGGCCAACTCCACCAAACCAGAAGCTGGCCAGGATTGACTCCCACACATCACCCTTTGAAAAAGGGCTCCTAAAGAAGATCCCTTCTGCCCTACAGAAAGGGAACTACAACAAGAGATTGTCTCAGAAACCCTTCTTTTCTGTTGACTTAAGACTATTTCAAAGATTTTTGAAATATTTAATTTATAGAGATAGCTAGCTCATACTCGAGATCAGAAGGAAAGTTAGGGTCTACAACCTTCCTCGCAAAGCTTTTCAAAGCAAAAAATCTATCAATTTAAAGACGGTATGAGATCTTTCACTTCTCTGAACAGCAAAGCCTACTTTTGTTTGGTGTTTCTTTTTTAAACTCTTATTTCCACAAATGGAAAGAAGAGTTTCAGTAAAGAACTTCTTTCCAAAAATACATCTTTCACAGGTTGATTTTCATTAAAAAAAATATTTTCCACAAGAAGCTTTCTGAACTCTAGTCCCTAAAATACCAAACAAAAACCTATATTTACTGGCTCCAACAACTAAAAAGTTGTCCAGAAAACATACATTCACATGAACAGATCTGCCCTGCTAACTGCATTCTAGAGCAAAGCTACATTGCAGAGAGTCAGAAATTCGTAGGCATTAAAATATTTCTGCATGGACAACTGAAGCTTATATAAAAAAATCTCTCAAACTGAAGTCTTAAGAAAACAATTTTCTTAAGGGCTGTTGCTCTGAAATACATCCATTTAGTTGGGCTTGGTTCTTTGCTCAAAATACTGCAATTAATCATCACAACCACGCTGGGCCAGACCACATGCCTGCTTAGTCAAAACCTTTCTCCTCATTCCAGTGTCCAGCAGATCCCAAAGATTAGTAAGAGAGCAGACACAGGTTTGATTTCTTGAGGGAGAAGAGTTTACCCCCAGCACTCTCCCAGCCTTCACCAATTTTAAGGGAAAAGATTTCTTGATGGAATTTCTATCTATTTAGGAAAAAAAAAAAATCCACTGAGGGTCACAAGTAAAAGTGTGGTCTGCCCTTGCTCCACAGAGGCTTTCAGCACCCAGCACATTCTTTGGTAAGGGGTTCCACATTGTGGAGCCTTTGCCTAGTATCCACCAATCCTTGTCCAAAGGGGAACATGATGAATAATCCCAGCAAGGCCAGGGATGCTCTCAGAATTAAAAGCTGGAGGAACATTCAATATACTTCATAATTACTCATCTACATTCTAGACATATAAAATTCTCACTTATTCCTTATTAATAGGCAGGAACCTACAACTCTCCAGTCGTGAGTTTTTGCCTAATTATAAACCACTGGGATGAGCCCCAAGGCATTTACAAGTGTAATGGCTTAGCTAAGTCCATCACAAAATACAATGTGACCCAACAACATACCTTGTCATTCAACAGAGCTATGCCCTCTGGTGAGGCACCTGGCCCTGCAATCACATGAATTATTAGTTACATAATGAATAACCCTATTTTCAATTCTAATTTGTTGCCTCTTTACTTCTCTTCATACCCAATTTCCTGTTGAGATGCATGTATTTCTAAAATAACACCACAAATGTTATTTGCCTAGTTGCTTCATGCAGGCAATAGGCATTCTAGGGGCTTTTCTAAATGCTGCCATTGCTTTTGGCTGTTTTTGCAATCAACGAGCGGAGTTTCATGCATAGGTGGAGCATGAAGAGCACAGATGACTCCCACCTTGAATACGCTGTCTCTAAAATTTAACACAACTGATTCAAAGAGCAGGTAGGACTGATAATTGTTTTTATAACAGCTTGAATTAAGTCTCTGGAATTGTGTCTGCAATATTTGAACACACTGGAATCTACACATTCAGGATAATGCAGTCGGATCATCTTATTTTTTCCCCTTAGCTCAAAGCTGCTAAAAATCCCTATGTAGTTTGCAGTCAACAACCTATCGGCACTAAAAAGAATTACTGAACTACACAAAATTCAGAACTTTAAAGTACCTTTAATTCTTAAACTGTGCTAGTTAGAAGTGATGCTATTAATAACAAAGCACTGAGAATCCTCGTCTCGGTCAAATTCCAGCCATTTCACTCAAGCAAAAAGTCATTTCAGTACGATCACTCCTGGGAATGGAGAGAACACAACTCCATACATAAATAAAAATGTAATATATTTTAAATGTATCAACACAAACTGTATTCATAGAGTGCAGCACTTCTGAAATAGCCTTAATTGAATACCCAAGTATTTTTCTTTAACAGTACACACTGAAAAATCATTTATTTCATGAGCAAGAGACAAATTGTACCAGTGCCAGAGCAGAGTCCCTAAGTAAAAACAGTTTTCCAGTCAGCTGGAGGTTATGCCTGTTCTGGACGACTCCACTGTGAACACCTACTTAACACATTTGCTCCTAACAACTATCTCACACATTACTTAGAAACAATTCTCACTGGCACAAAAATTATCTGGGACCACCAAAACAATAAATACAGGCAAGAAAAAAAGATACTCTATTCTTATGAGGCTTAATGCATAAGGTTTAACTGCCTTCCCTCCCCCCGCCCCCTATATTTTTTAAAAAAAAAAAAGGGATGAAGACAGAAATAATTTATCACCTTGCTGTCAGTACAGCTTAGAAAATATTTACTACACTATAAAACATCTTTAAGTCCCCAACTTGGAATCAAGGTTTCCCACCTCTCCCGTCTCTCATTTAAACCCATCAAGAAGATAGTATTAATCCACAAAACAAAAATATCTTTTGAAGTCACTGGAGAGGGGTGTTTAAAAGGATGGAGCTTGTACTTTGAGTACAATCCCTTTCAGCTAGCTCTTTCACTTTTTGATAGTTGAATGCCTGTGATTTCAAGAAGTATTTTTTTTTTTCCTAAGCATAAGCCTTATTACTAGCCCTATTCCCTTCCACTGCTTAGAAATATCAATCTGTGTGAACAGAAGGATATCGGAATCCCTGATTATAGGAATATCCTTTGCTTTAAAGGATTTTCTGCAGCTCACATTATGCAGAGATTTTTATAGCCATAAATTCAATCTTATTATTATTGGACTGAAGGATTCTGATTCACAGATTTTTGTCTAGATTTTCCAAAAGGATGGAGTTACACTGTCTTTGCCATATTTGAAGGGGTCATCTTCTGCACTTCTGGCAGTGAGTAAGGGTTTTGCAAGAAGGCTTCAGAATGTGAACTGGAGTGAAGAAAGAAAAAAGTGCCTCATGAATACTATGGGAACTGGACAGTTATCCTGCAGATACTGCTGAAACACCAAATTAATGTAGAGAAATCCTGTAAAAATACATATAAAAGGGGGACAAAAATCCCCAAAAGAAGAATTGGCATAGCTCTAACTGGTAACATATCTGTACTTTGTCCCGGGGCTGTAATCAGGCTCTACTGAAAAAATACTTACTTTTTTTTTCCCCCACAAATTCCTAAACCCTTTTCCTCTGCGCATCTTTCCACGGAGCAGCAGAAAAACATTTTGTTGATTCAATGAAAGATTCTTGTTCTTCTTACTTGTTTATCACACGCTTTGGGTTGGGTTCACAAACAAGAGCAGGGTTAAGTACAGCCTTAACGCAAGCTCAAAAATGAGGATGTGAGCATGGCCTCTCTGCAGACGGGTGGAGGAAAAAGGCCTACATACCGTTAATGTGTTTATAAGAGGCAGCGCCCTTGGCCATTGCATTACCCAGCACACCAGATGGGTGCGAGACAAGAACACTCACGTGGGGCCAACTGCGAGCACCTAAAGGGCGCTTTGGAATACGACAGCACAGAAAAGCAAAGGAACTCAAGCACCAGGACCTTGTATTTACACATGTCCATGCCTGCAATGACTCCTGTTCTAGTTTCCCATTACAGTTGCTCATTCTGCAGCAGGGATTAAAAGTAAGTGTGTACGTGGATATTACACAGCCCTGGGAACAGCCCGGCCTTTGCTCTGCAAGGGCACCCCCAAAGAGCAGCAAAGCACCTGCAAGACTAACGCTGTGTCTGCGAGGTCGTCAGCACTGCCTGCTGCAATTCACAGCGTTTAAGGAAACACGTGGTCTTTTGCCCATCTCTGTAAGACGGGTGAAAGGAAGGAGGCAGGAAGCCAATGAATATGAAAATAAAGAAGTGTATGACAGTAAAACTTGCAACAAGCTTTCCAATTAATAAAAGGAAAAGAAAGGCCTCTTAGGAATACAGAAAGCTCCAAGGAAAAACTCTGAAAGTAATCACACTAGTCCTTGATTCCTTTTACTTTCCACATGACACTGGCCACCACAGCACAAATTTGCAAACACGATCCTTTGCTTTAAAGTTCTACAAAAGGAAATAGAGAGATAACAACTTCTTTCCCGTGAGGGTGCCAGAGCCCTGGCACAGGCTGCCCAGAGAGGCTGTGCAGTCTCCTTCTCTGGAGATCTTCCCAACCCGCTTGGACGCAGTCCTGAGCCACCTGCTGTAGGTGACCCTGCGTGTGCAGGGAGGTTGGACTAGGTGATCTCTAGAGGTCTCTTCCAACCGTAAGCATTCTATGATTCTATGATCTCTGACGCTCCAGTAGATCTTCACTAATGTGATGGAAGCATTGTGAGGTTTGAGCAGGTATTAACTGTGAATGGTGGGACTTCCGCAGCAGTGGTGGTTGATGCAAATCTTGTTTCCTGCGGGTGTTTCGTGGCTGGTGCTGAGCTGCCTCTGGGACACACATTTAAGTAGCTGAGCTGTGGAGTTTGACACTAGCAAAGTGCGTCAGAGCTTTGTACCTGTTACGCATTTTTGTGTAACCACTTTCCCAAACCACTTTCCCAAGCTGAAGATCAATTTATAAGCATAACCCTGACATTTCCAGAATGTTTCCTGTCTCCACAAACACTTCCATGAGGGGGGATTAGAAAAGGAACAAAAACTGGAGTAATAGGAAGTGAATTAGTGACCCTGCACACTACCCCTCCAGTCCTGCAGGGAGGCTCCAAAACCAAAAAGAGCGTGACAAACATCGTGTTCTATTCCTGTGATTTTGTTGATAAAAATAAAACCGTGATTAGACAGGCCTTACAGCTGATATCTAACGCGCAGGCTAGCTCTGTTTCACTGACATTCTTGAGCGTTTTGCTGTTATTTCAAAGAGACTACAGCTGATCCTCTCTGATTAGTCTTGGCCTTGTTAGGGAGCAGCTGTAGATGACTTGCAGCTATTGATAGCAGTGATTCAGCAGCTGTATAAATGATCTTAATAAGGAAGCTTTTGCCTTTTGTTTCTGGAAGGAAATGGTTGGGCTGAGGAGAGTGCTGGGTGGCCCTCTGAGTGAGTACTAATTCCCTTTGTTATTGCCTGTTGTGATTTTTTTCATATGGTGAGTTGTGATTGTTTTGGGGCAGTCTGCACATGGGTAAGCTCTTCTTCCTGGATTAAGCAAGGGTGGTATTTGGGAAGTGCTTTGAAGAGGTGTGTGTGCAACAGAGGTCAAGCTGCAAGCAGTGTTCCAGTGCTCCTGCACGCCTTATTGCTGTTCTCTGCGTACCCCCAAAACAGGGCCTTTGTCTTCATATTGCATACCTGGCGCTCCTATTGTAATCCCTATGTACCCTCAATGCAGAGTCCAAAGCTGTGCTGCAGCCCTGCTATTACCTGCCCTGATGGAAGGCCAATTGCTTCAGTCTACTGAAGCAATTTTTCCTGTTCATTTTGTGGTGCAGCACAACCTGTATGTGCTGATATGCTCATGGCTGTGTATGTGGTAAATATGACACTGTTGTGATGGAGGGATGGGCTGGGCTTGACCACCTGGATGTACCCATGCAGGTATTCCTGTATGGGAGGAGCTAAATGGGACCCACTGTATCTGCTTAAAAGGAGCTTGAAGCCTCTAGAAATGTTCTAGGAATCCTAGTTGGTTTAAAAAAAAAAAAAAAAGGCATTATTTCTGTTGCAAAATACTGCTTGTTAGCAACACAAAACCTTTAGAGTGCTCGATATGCTAAGCTTTTTGCCTGTTAGAAATGATTGTCTTAGGAACAGAGCTTTTGTCTTTCAACACATACAATTTTGTATGTGTATCGTACCCTTTTTTTCTTAGTTCTTCTAAAACTGTAACAGCATGCTCTGAAAAAGCAGCATGCTCTGAAAAAGCAGCATGCTCTGAAAAAGCAGCATGCTCTGAAAAAGCAGCATGCTTTGTGTCCTTCACTAGGATGCATCAGAATGCCTTGAAAATAAAGGCAGCTTAAAAATGCTGCCATCTAGCAGCAGAACCATTTTCCAGATGATAAGACTGTGGTGTGTTTTCTAAACTGTTTCTTTTTGTGGAGAGTCAGGAAGATGCAGGACCTGCCCCATACCCCTGTAATGTCCATCCAGGTCAAAAAAAAAAGCCTTGTGAAAGTGGTGGAAATAGTATTTCTTGAGGAAAACAGTTGTATGTTAGTCTGTGTAGATGTTTATCTATTATTTGCTGAGACTGAGTTCCCTTTTGCTCATCTCTTGTGCATGTGCTGTCCATGTACAGCATGTGCTGGCACCTCCCTGCTGTGGTGTTTATGGGTCGTGCAGGTCTCACGTGGCCCAGTTTGCAGGCAGCTCGAACCATCGAGAAGCATAAATGGGAAATACTTTGGCAATGTTTCAGTTAATATTCTCTTGTCTTTCTAATGGTGCAGCTAGTAATTGCTAGTAATTTGTTGGAGAACTCAGTAGCTCCAGTGGGATGTTCATAGTTTTTAGCGCAGTTTCCTCTCCTGGAATAATTTCTGGAAGCTGTTTCCTCATATTTTGTAGCTTTAGCCCAGGAGGTTTTTTAAAATTCTGTAGTGTAAAATCAAGCTGTAGAATTCTCTACGTGCTGCTGCAGATAACCAGAAACTACAGTCTAATTCATGGAAAGAAAAAAAAGGCATTGGGGGCTCATCCTCACATCCCTAGAAGCTAGAAGCGTATCCTGGGGAAAGACCAGGTCATGTTTTCCCAATCTTAGTCTTCTAAGGCATTGGACTTCCTCATGTTGGGCACAGTCAGGAACAGAATAATTTGCTGGATTGACTTTTGCTGTGATTCAACAGAGCCAGTCTTCTCAGACCTCTGCTGGTAAAGGGTTATTGTTGAGCTCGCGTTAGTGTCTTGCTCTAGATGAGATAACATAACAAAAGCAGAGGTTAAAAAGAAATAATTCAAAGACTACATTAATGTTTTCTGTACCTTTAGGGTACCACACCAAAAATAAGCAAAACCCAGTTTCTAACTAGTTTCTTTCAAAAAAAAGTTATTTACCAGTTCATGAATCTGAGAAAATCTCCCAGTATGGCTGTGTGTATATATATCTGTGTGTGTGTGTGTGTATATATAGATATCTTGTTTAGATGATAAAATAGCCATACGGATGGTTAATAGCTTCCCATATCCAGACTGATTATGGTGGCAGCTGATAAAATGTGATTTGAACTATTTCAGACCTTATATTTTTGTCAGGGGTTGGGAGCAAAAGTAATTTAGTTTGTCATACTGCTTTTTTTCAATTTCATGTCCACCCTTGTGTTCTAACCAAATCAATAAAATGGAGATTGTCTAAACAACCTGCTAAAACAATGGCTTTACACTTTAGTGCTATTTGGATGGGTCTAATAATTCAAACAACTCTTCTGTTTTGTCCTGTCTGCAGAAACCTGGCAGATTCGGTTACCACTGTGTTCACAGAACTTTCTCATAGTGGCCAGAAAGAGTTCAAGTCACCTTTACACCAACTCATACAGCATGAAACTTATATGCAGAAAGCCTGTCATACAACAAACTTATTTTAAAGCACTTCCCAAGTGGTTTACGGTCTAAACTAATATTGAATCTGTGTAGTGAGAGGGCCAGCAGTATAGCCAGCCAAAGATTTCCCAAAGGGCTTTTTTCTTCTAAGTTGAAAGTATCTGCTCATCATAGGTTGAACTGCATTGTAGTTTCAAAAAACACTGAAAGACAAAACAAAATCAAAAACAAAGCAAAGCACTCTAACAACAGAAGAGAAAAGAAGCTGCTTTGAAGTTCATTTTCAGATGCATTTGGTCTAGAGTTTTTCAGTTGTGGGTCATAATAAAGGTAGTTGGAATTGTGATGAAATAGGCCTCCTTTTATCTAAATAGTTTAGTCTGGAGCTTTTGGGGGAGGTATCTCTGCTTGTTTCTCTGCAGGCCTTTTGGCTAGGGATTTTTGGCTTGGACTTTCTCTTCAGTTCAGATGGGAGGGTTCTGTGGAGCAGAAACACTTAGGAAGCCTGGACTCCCTTGTGGTTGTATTTCTGCCCTACTAAAAGAGTTGGCAATGTAGGATGTGTAAAAGTATGTCGAGAGGAGGATGGACCAAGGACCTTCAGCTGGCCCTACCTTGAGTATTTTGCTTGTGCAAGAGAAGCAGGAAAGACTAAGTAGAGGCAGGCACAGCTCCAGGAAGAAGGGTAAGATGGAAAAAGAGGGAGACTAGGTAGATGTGGAGGTTAAGTGCACCCCAGGCTCCTTTGTTACCCAGGGAATCTGCCTCTGGCTGAGCCAAAGCAAGGGTAGACTCCTGTGCTTGTGGTGATTTTTAAAATGAGTTTCACCTTGGGTGCTTTTCAACAGGAGTCTCACTGGAGTCCCGATTGCACTTGTGTGTGGATTGGGCAGGAGTTGGGGCCCCTTATCATACACCTGTCCTGTTGGGAACCCTAATTCTCTTTAAATCATCCATGTTATGATTTTATGTGTTCTGTATGGTAGTGATAATGTGGAAAATGATGATCTATTTCTCCCCCAACTATCTGTCTTATAGAAAATGAGTGTGCCAGTAATTGGGCATGAAGTATTTTAAATCGGGCCATCAAACAGACTGCATCTGTTGTTCTCCTTATTGTAATTCATTACACATCACAGCCGCTGATGTTGTGTTTTCATTAATTTTTCTATTAAGTTTCCCCATCACTGTGATTAAAGATTCATTAATCTGAAGCAGAGAGTAAAACAACCTGCCATCCCCCCCCAACTAGAGATCAAAACTATCCTTTATATAATATCAGGCAAAAAATGGTTCTGCCTTAAAAATATGCAGCATCTCTGAAAACAGATATGTTAGCAAAGGATTAGATGTTCAAATGGTCAAGTCAAATGAGGCATGATCAGGGCTAACTTTACACCTCTGCCTCATTTCAGTTCTCCCATCTGTGATTTCACCCTCTTTTACATGGGAGTTTAACTTAGTACTAATTATCTGTGTATTTAATTTGGCCATGTAATTGTCAGGCATCTCCAACATGCCTAATTTTGTATATTCTGTATTTAATGTAGATGGAGGCCCCCTCCCCATTCTTTCAGGGCCTTTTCGAAAAGATTTGGAGGTGCTTCTGGGTCGTATATCTTATGTATGTCTCCTCCCTCATTATAAATGGTGATGCCCTAAAAGTTTTAAAAGTGCTTTTCCTACCAGCCTATGGACAACAGGAAAGCAAATAAAACAGAAGTTAGAATTCTTCTACACATTGTGTGTTCGTGTGGACATGATAAATGAGAATTTTGGGGATGCATTAGTGTAGCTGTAGTTTTATCCCTGCTGCTTTCGTACGTAAAGAGCACAGGACTGCTTCCTTAAACTTTTGGTAAGATGCTAGTTACCACCTTATATTAAAAGGTTTGGGGTTTTCTTTTGTTTGGTGACTCAAGGCAATATAGCAGGGGTGGGTATGGCATTGTTATGTTTAAAAAATTGTGGTGAGAATTCTGATATTCCCAAAAGCTTTGCTTTCTGTGAGATTAATTTCTATTTAATATTTTGAGGGACCACTGAAGGGTTCAGATGTGCTCCCTATGCTTTGACCATGGGCATAGCATGGGGTGCTTGCTGGGCTCCCCCTGCCCTTCAAGAGCGCTGGCCTCTACTCAGATAAATTCTCATTCTTCTTAGCAGCAGCACTTTAGAAAGCAAGGCAGAAATGACAAAAATCCTCCCCAACACGAGCTAATTTCCTTCCTTATTCATGTAACTGGTATGTTGGTCTCGATTTAGCGAAGCACTTGGGTTGCCTGGGGAAACCAATGTTACTTCAGTTGTTCTTTCCTCTTTCCTAATGGAGATGGATTAAGCTAAGTGCTCTGGAGACTGGATCACAGTCTGGCCTGCCAGCCTGGGAGAAAATAAAGAAAAACTGGTGTGCATGGAGGACCTGGGGATGGGATACTAAAGACCACTGGCCTAAAAGCTGCTAGCAGTGTGCTACCTATTTTACATGCTTGGCTGAAATATAAATTTGTTAAGGGGAGGAGAGGGTGAGGGGGAGAGAGAGAGAGAAAATGAAACAATCAAGAGCGGTTAGGAGTAATGATAGATGAACATAGATTTTTAATTGTTAACATGAATAATGTCACCCTACGATGAATGTGGGCAGTGCATGTGGGTCTTTGGTCTGAGGCTCGTGAGTGTAATGCTTTTCTTTCCATTCACCTCTGGGGCAGCAGGCTCAGAAATAAGGCTGTACGCATGATGCTACCATCCTGAAATTGCATTAGGAGATGAAAATAGGTGTTTGGGTTGCAGCTGCAGAAGAAAGCCCAAAGGAAGAAACTGTGCCTGGTTCTTCAGTGGTGACAGTGAAGCAGTGAGTTAGTCCACCTGGATGTCGTGTAGCACCTGTGCTTTAGTCAACAGCTTTGCCCCCAATGCTGCTAATGTTCCCCTGATGTTCTGTATGTGTGTAGGGGGTAACTCACATACTTCTGGGGGGGGGGGGGAATGCCAGATAGATCCTTGCAAGCTGTGGTCATGCTGCCCTTAGAGACCTTCTTGACTTTTTGGTGTCCACTCCTGAAGACAGGATTTTAAAGGTGTACTAAAACCAATGGAGATGCTTAAAGGACACTCCTCATAACCTGCTGCTGTCCAGAATACCCTGGCTTTCCCATAGCATTTTCCAGATGGCTCTGTGCACAAACTCTAAGTAGTCATAAAACGATCAGTGAATGAGCCAGGCGGTCCTGTGACCGGCCTATGAACATCAGAGAATAGTGATTTCTCTTTGTACATTGCCTTTTTTGGATGAAGGGACCTTTTGGTCTTGCAGTTGACCAGCCCATTTGAAATAACATTTTAATAGATGAGCCTGTTTCAAGTGAAGACTAAATTTAGTTTTACTATAAGGCAAGATAAGAAAACCTTATTAGATCTGCAAGCAGAAAAAGAAGTGAGGGAAAAGCAGGCTTTACATCCATGTTCTGTTAGTTATCTGAGTTCCACCCATTTAAAAGCCATTAAAAAGCTCCTGCAACATATGTAGCTAGGATCCATGTCTCTTGCAAGATTAGTTTCTTAGATATTGCTTTCATCAGCCAGGGTTGGGAAGAAGTCTCCACTGTTTTCTCCTTGGAGATGCCTTAAGCTTCCAGAGTTTGTAATTCATAAGCACAATTCTTAATTAAGACTTTGAGGGAGGTAAATGAGGGAACTTTTGTGTACTTTTTTCCCCAGATATGCTTATTGTCCCTGCTTAATTTTGGGGAAAAATGCTCATGTCCTCTGGGCATGGCTAGATAGAGCCATCTTCTGGTCAGGCAATAAATAAAACTACTGAATGTAAATTTGGCTTTATGGCTGTGTTCTAACTTGGCAGTGAATACACCATGCTTTAGACAGTGGTCTCATTTAAGTATATTATTATCTCTTAATAGATACTATAGTGGTCCAGCAAGTATTATGTGACAAGCGCTCCATAGAAAAGGCCTTTAGAGGGCCTAGTTTTCAGAGATCCAGCCCTTCAGACACTTCAGAAGTAGATGCAGTTGGAAATATAAGAAACAAGGCTATCCAAAATAACCTTTCAACTAGTGAAAACTTTTGTACTGTATAAGCCTCAGATATTTGAAAAGATGCTAGAATCAATATTTTTACATCAATGCCAATCCTGTTCGCTTTATTTTTATTGTATTTTAAGATGTTACTCTTTCTTAAGCTCCCTTTCATATATTCTCTAAGTGAGGTTCAAGTGTACATATTTATACATACATTTTTTCATGTATATTTTGCCAAGTTTTTGACAAAAGCATGAACTAAAAGTGCTGGGCATACTGAGCTAAAAATTATTTGGCCTACTTCAGACAGTTGGGCACAGCAGACATGGAGGAAAGAAAGGTAGTTCCATATGGATTTGCACTGTATTGCTAAAAGGGGAGGAGAAAAGATGACCAGAAATGCCTTTAACTTCATCATAATTCAGTACTGGAGAAAAAGATATGCTGACTAGTTTTGTCCAAGTAGAAATTTCAGAGAAGTCAATTATGTAGATGTATTTTTTAGGGTTTTAGTGGATCTGATGCCTGTGGCTAAAATTGGCACATAAGCAGAGCACTTTGCAGTGATATGCTGTTAAACTGGGAAGAACAACATCTGAAGACATAGAATTGAGGAGATGAGATGCAAACAAAATTATTTACAGCTCTTGAGGAAGCAGCTAACACTTGGATGATGAAAAATGAAGTCACAAGTTTTAGAAGGAAATATTGCAGTCAATGGGAGATACGGGTCCTCCTGGAGGCAAATCAGCAGGAGTAATCTGTATTGCCATTCAGAGACAATGTCTTTTTAGTCTCTCAATGAAGAAAATGCACATCTGAAACTCACTTGTTCAACTGCGACCCTTTTAGCGAGGCTATTTTCTAGAAATGACGTGCTGCTCTAAGCCCTGTCTGGACCACTTAAGTCTCTTACTGCTTGTTTTTCTTTCATCTATTGTAACTGTGTAAATGCTATCCAATATGAGAGGCCTGCATCCTAATTTTCTTTTATAGGGAGTGAGAGGAGCCCACCCTGTGGGGCAGGGCAGCTTGGCCTGTTCATGGTGGGAGAAGCATGGAATTTCACCTGTGACCAGAAATGATTTCTTCAGATTTACGGTCTTCAAAATCAATGCCCTAATGTTGGGGTGTGTAACTTTGCTTGGATTCATAGCTTTTCAATGTGGAGCTGCGAGTTAAGAAAAAAATCCTGGAACCTGACTTACTGCAGAGTTTTAAGAGTGAAAGAAGACATAGGAAAAATACTGTATTTTTCAAGTCTATTATCTCTCTGTTCTTTTGAGGTTTTAGTCAAATAATTGTGTAACTTGTAAGAGCTGACATAAATTACCTATTCCACAGCTTCTAAGGAGCATGAAGGGACTCATGAATTTGAAGAGATTCTTTCTGTAATTCTGTCAGTTGAAAGTGTTGATGAAACAGTTTATCCAACTCATTAATTAAGTGAACTGACCCCTGAAGGTTAATGCAGAGTTTCTGGAAGAGTCAGCAATGAAGGAGAGTGGATAGTGTCAGTCCTTCTACTCAGCTCTAGCAGTTTTTGCAGTGGTGCAATTGCATTATCTGCAGAAATGTCACTTATTCAAATGAGATTAATAAGCTGATGCTACTAACTGCAAGTGCTACATGGTGGATATTTCATTACATGACCAACAATGTTTTCTATGCAGTTGATAGTTTGGGCAACTCAGTCTTTCCTTGCTCATTTGTCTTAAGTCATCTGCTATTCACCTGGGAAGCTCTTTGGCAGGAAAGATAATACCCACATCTTCCTCTAGCCCCAGTATCCCTAAAAATACTTCTGCATTTTTAGGATTGTGATTTGGAAGAGGTAGAGAAAGTACATGGGTTGATGTAGCCTCTGCTTAAGAGGTAACTGCACCTGTGTTGTTTCCCATCCAGTTTTTCCAGAGATGCCTACCTGGGACTGGGGGTGGTGTGGGAGCAAGAAGGTGGCAACATCTCCAGCTGTTTGAAGAATTCCTGTCATCAAGCTTATAGGCAAGGTCTGACTGAATATTGGCTTGTAAAGAGCACTTCATGTTGATCTGTTTCACTTAGGCTGATGCTCGTTGCTGACAACAAGCTGTTCTGTAGTAGCTCTTGTTATTTTCCCAGACAGCACCCTCAGGACCATATAAATGGCAGCAATAAGGAAAAAATAGAGAACATCATTATTCTCTAAGTGAGTTTCTGTTTTGTTAGAGAACTTGGAGAGTCAGGAGCACCAGGACCCATAAAAGTGTCTTTGATCATTAGTTCTTATCATTTCATCTTTTTTAGCTATGTTGGGAATGAGCTGGGTTCCTGAATGAAAAATGCATTTAAGATGATCATATTTCCTGAAGTTCATGCAGCATGCATTACAACATGATGAATTGGTATAATATACTTAGTTTGAGCATTCATAAGATAAAAATCCTCACTTATTTCATACTTGCATAGATAAAATTAGAGTTGGTTTACAACTGCATCTAATTACTAGACAAAAATCTTGGTTCAGAGTTGATGTTTGTTGAAAACATAGCAAAAACTTGCCATTCTTTTTCTTTATGCCAGATTTAGAAATAAACCAACATCTTTTTTTATGCAAAATTAAGATGTAAAAAGCAGCTTGTAATGCATCTACTTATGCTTCCAAGTATGCTACAGCTATAGTTAGAGCTAGCTTGCATTAATGCACTTATTGGTCACTATTACTGATAGCACCAGCTTAATTGGTTTCAGAAGTGTAATCTCCCTTTGCAGGGAACTTAAAGCTTGTGATACTGAGAAAACAAAAATTTGAGCCTGTGGGCAGAAAAACATGTTTTTATTTTCATAATGAGAACATGGAGCAAGTTCTCTTTTAACCTTCATCTTACCTGTTATTCAGACTTCAGTCATAACCAGCCTGACAATTCATTAATCTGAACCTCCACTTGCAGCAGCCTAGTTCCATGCCATAAGGGTAAATAATACATGCTATAAGGACCCCCACATTTGAGAGCTGCCCAGCAGGATGAAAGCTATTGACACACAATGCTAGCAAATGTTTGAAATGGTGATGTAGGAAAAGAGGCTAAATGATTGCAAGCTTCACAGCAGAATATAGTAATTGCCATTTATATGATAATTGCTATAAATATATAGAAAGTGTCTTAAGTGCCATAAGTAATTAGTCCACATGATATTCAGAGTAGTTTGTTAGGTACTCTGTATTTAAATGGACATATGAGAGAGAACTTGTGTGTTGTTTTTAAACTGCCTTTTTCTATGTCATTTACTGCAAAGGAAACAGGTGGGAAGGGTGCAGCAGAAATTGAGGGAGCTATCTTTTATGATAAGATGTCAACTGAAGGTCAAGGCAGTATTTTTGCAGGAGTTCATTAGATTAAGTGTTTATCAGATAATGTTCCCTGAAGAAATTCTGCCTGGGAAAGGTCAATTTGTAGGGGACTGAGACAGTGTGGATATGTTTGGTTGCATGTGTGTTTCAGAGGAAAAGGAATAAAAGCAATCTCTGAGGGAAACTAGACTTACAGTATTAAAAAAAAAAAATCCATTTTCACTTGTATTGATGTAATGATAGAAAAAAATCATTAATGTAATGGACTTATGCTGATGCAACTGAGGCAACAGTTTAGTTCTGGATTTTTGAGGAAAGATCTTTGTTCTGTGAGTTTTAAGTGAACCTGACCCTATGTGATAGATTTGTTCCCAGTAGAAATGGCAGGGCAGAGAGGACATTAAGTAAATTGCTGTTAAGGTATGGGGGCGCAAACCAATCTTGAAGATGAGCTAAATGAGATTTGGATTTTGTAGAGGACTTTTCATCCTCCTTGGATTTCTCCCCACATGTAGCTATAAAAAATGAACCCTACCTAGTGTATGCACTGAGTAGATGAGACCTGTCTTTGCCTTCTTTTCCTTATTAGAAAGACACCAAGGAACCAGACTAGTAATTCTTTATCTCATTATCAGTGTTTTTGCTTTGTAGTGACTAGGACATCAGGAGTTTCCATTGCCCTCCAGGAAAAAAGGCAATTTGCTGCAAGCCCAAGAAAACTTTGTTTAATGCTGGTGGGAAACCCATGGAGGTTTTGCAGCTCACTAGTATTAAGGAAGTTTCAAGTTGTCCAGTTTGTGAAATGAAATATGGTTGACCACTTTCTGCTCAAAGATGCAATATCCTTCATGTGTGTGTTTACTTTTCTAAGATGGGGTTGCCTTGATATATCAGATATCAGGGCAGTAACTGCAGCTCAGCAAGTTACCAAATTGTGTGTGTGGGGGGGAAAGGCTGTCTCTTGACCATGACTGCTTGCATAGTGATAGATGGTATTTCCAATTGCACAGCGGCTGAAATTTTTGGTGGCTTGTGTTGTATAGCTATTTCCTGGGAGGAAATCTTTGTTCTCCCATATCTATCTATTTGCTGGTAGTAGGGAGAGGTTATTTTTCTTTGTTAGTGAGCAAATGGGAGTAAGAATGCAATGATTACTAAACAAGCCCCAGTGCTTTCCTTTCCATACCTTTTGCTGTGCTTTCTTTAGCTGGTTATTTAACCTGGTGACTGATTTATTGACATTACAACCAAATAATTACCAGGAGAGTAAACCTAGTGTACTTCAGCAGAAACAGTGCTTAATGTGTCAATTTCTATTAAGCGAGACTGATTATGTAGATAAATACTCGAGTAAAGCATTCCATATAAGACTAAGGGCAGTGCGTGTTCACAGTAAGCACTAGTGCCTCATAGATCGGATAGGTAAATGGATAAAATGAATGTAAAAAATCAGAAAGAGCCCTATGCTGCCAAAGAGTCAGATAGTGCAACTTGGGAGGTACAGAGGGCTTCCTGCAAAGTAAATCTCCTCAGTAGCCTTGAAAGTAAGACTCGCTCAACCCTTGCTTTATTTGAGTGCTGGTTCAGTGCACAGGCTGTAATATCATGAATGATGTGAAATTCCTAATGTGAATTCCAAATGGAGTGCCTGAGGAGGCATAAAACATGCAAAGGAGTAATGACGACATTCTTGGAAATAAAAGCTTATGATGGGATCCTATCCAGCAGAAGTAACAAAACTGGGCGCAAAGTTTAGTTAAATATGGCTTCATTTCTGCATCATCGTTTGTCTTAGTCTCCACTAATGATGATGGGGGAGTCTAGGGAGACTAGGTGGCCAGAACTGTGGTTTTCTCCTGTTTTGGAAAGTTTTAGGAAGAAAAAAAATGGAATTACTTCACCACAATAAAATCTCTGAAGAATAAAGCTAATAAAGCTACTTGAAGAAATGACACTTCCAATATGTCCAGACACAACTGGAAGTGGAAGTAAAACTTTCCTCTCTGTCAGACTTCATGCTTGTCAGGCTTTTGCATCTCTGCAAACACACTGAGATTCCCAGCTTTATATATTTTTCCTAATTTAGGGCTCCTTAATTCTCCACTCATAGCTTGCATGTCCTATAGGATAAGTGCTTTCAGAAGGTTGAGCTGTAGTCACTTGGAGGTCAGGAGGCTTGAGCGTCAGGACCAGAAGGCCCAAGGCCCTGGGTTATACCTTGCATTGAGCAAGATTCTCTTCTAATTCTCATGTCATATTCTCATCTGTTGTCTGTCAACATATATTAACACCAGGGAAAAGCCTGAAAAGTCCAGATTTTGTACCATAACTTTTGAGCTTATAAATACTTAAAAATGCAGGAAGCCTTTAACCACTTTAATCAATGATTATTTTCCCTGCTTGAGAAAAATCCTGCCTTTGAAGATACCCAAAGCACCAGGATTCAGTGTCCCATCTTTTATTAAAAATGGGAGTGGTGGTCAGCTTTCTGAGATGATCTCCTTGGCTAAGAAACCAGACTCCTGTTTCTGGGATGGATTGGTAGGATTCAGTGTTTCCATGTACAGTAATCAATGATGAACTGACATTCTTTGCAGCATTACTTCTGGGAATCCTATGGCTGCTGCAACAACAACTCTAGCTATCAAACTAGTCTCTTAGGTAATCATCCTCTCCCTTATATCACATGTTGGGTTTCTTTTTAATTAGGAAAAAATGCTGTTTCTTACAAGCAAGAGGCTTCTGTCATTAGCAGTGTGTGTCTGACTGTGGGCATTTGGGTCCCAGATTAATTTAGAAGCTGAAGCAGGAGTGTTCTCATGAGCAAACTGAGGTTTTTCCCCTGTCACCATGAAGGATCGGTGCTGTTCTAAAACACTTTCAGGAAGGTCCCAATTTGAAATGGCCTTTAATACCAGTGATTTCTAATGGGATGCTGAAATATGACAGCGGGAATGTGGGCAATGAGTTCCAAAAGTCTAATGACAGTCTAACATTTATCTTTTGTGTTACTAATCCCTTCTGCTGCCAGGAGATTAGTTTTCAATATGTTGAAATAAAATCTAATTCACCCTTTCAGGTCCCAACACTATATAATCAGGATGTGTAGGTTCTGCTTGCACTTCCCCTGGCTCTGGGTACCTTGAATTGAACCTTAATTTGTATTTTGCTTTCAGTGCTGTTTTTAATGCTACCTTTGGTCCCCTGCTATCTCTCTTCTGACAAATTGCTGAAGATCTAACGCAGCTTGTCATCTCTCAGTTCTCTGGCTTGTATTGATCTTGCGCGTTTACTATAGCGGCCTGAAACTGCTGTATGATCCCACCTTCCAATGGCAAAAAGCTGCCTCTGCACCTCACTCTCACCCCACGCTGACCTGCAGCACATCCCCTTAGCAGCACCCTCTTCCTGGCACCCATTGCAACTCCAAGTAGGGCATCATCTAATAAATGCGTCCTTTTGCTCCATGTCTCATCTGATCAGGTCTGTGCCCCTTCCCTCCTGTTGGAGAATTCAAGTGGAAAGCAATTCAGACTGCTGCTTCAGTGGGAAATGGTTTGACTGGGATAAGATGGACTCTGCAAGCCTGTGCTGTGCCATGATTAAAATGGCAATGCTACTTGGTTGATGTGCTTCACATGCAGCCCGATTTTGACCTGTTCGCTCTAGTTAGATTCTTGCTGCAATATTTTCTTCAGAGATTGTTTCACTTGCATAACTAGGCATAGATTAATGGTTTTGTAGCTCTGAATAATTGTATTAGACTACTGTGTCTCGATGCTAATGAATTATGTTATTTCTGCACCACTATGTGTTGTCATTTTCAGTCCAATTGAGACAATATAGTGATAGTTCAAATATGCCCTACTGCTGCTTACAATTTGAACTGTGTTTTATATTCATGGTTTCAGATTTTAAATTTTCTTTGATTTATATGACTCATCTGATGGTACATTTCTAAGTCCCTGAGTGATTGCCTAAGAAATATTTCTTTCAGAAAATTTGTAGATTATGAAGCATTAAGGCATGGCCCAGATTTCCCCAATGTATTTCCATCATTGCAGTTGATTTTTAAAAAAAGGCACTTGTTTCTAAAATTCAGTTTTTGGAGTCTGCAAGATACATATTTATAAAGACACTAGAGCCCATATGCAAGAATATGTACCATGAAGTCAACTAAAACATCTAAATAAAGATACAGGTCTGCATCTGAGTATTTAAAAAGAGGAAAATTAACTGAGTTTTCACCTCAGTTTTGATCCTTACAATCCTTACATTTGAATTCAGATATTCTGTTCTGCAGCATGCTGTATGATGTGGAATATGCTAAGAGCTTTTTGCTTCTTCAAGAAGTCAAAGAAACATCAGTTATCTGTCACCTTTTGATGTGTACAACCTTTATGACTCAAAGCATATAGTCAAACGGCTATTTTCAATCTACATTGGTCTGGAGAAAGCAAATTCATCCATGTGCATATAAAATCACTTTATATGTATAGTCATTTTGGAACAATAAGGATCTGTTAATTTTACTGAGGGAAGGCATAGTAAATAAATTTCCATTGCCACTGTAATAACTGGCTTGATTATTTTGTTTAGTGGCCTTCAGAACTATATCATTTTAGCAGTATTGTTGGTAAGAAATCGATGTGCTCAGACAATTACCAACATGGTCCCATAAGATTTGTTGTATTGGTAGCCATAAATAGAATTAAAGAGCATCCATAAATACAGTAAAACACTGCCATGAAAAAGTTGGCTGTTTATCTAAAAGTTAGTTGGTGACACTTTAGTGGACATTAGACCTCAGAATGAGTCACATAATTTGGGCAACGGAAAAGGTGATGTTTAACAGAATTTGCTAGGTTATGAGATCATGATTCTTATGGCAAGGTCTGCTGTCGCATGGGAGTATTGGCACTGGAGAAGGAGTTTTTAGATGAGTGTATATGATCTTGTCCCAGTTGACAAAACTCTTAGTGAAGAAGGTGATCCAGGCAAGTCACTAGCTTAGTTTTATAAGGCCTCCATAACATCCTTATCTGTGATTCTTGACTTTAGGGCAGATAACTTTTTTAACATAACTTAGTGATAGGTTTCTTTCCACAACAAAAGCAACATGGCAGTGTTATAATTGGGATGAGGAGCTGGGAGATGCAGTGTGAACTACCTCCTATCTGCCTGTTCCTTCTGGCTGGGTCTGCCAGGGGCTTTTCCTCAGAGCTTTTCACTTGCAACATTCAACTTTCCTCCAAACTTGCAACCTAACAAGGTAAACATCCTAATTCTTGACCCTTCCAAACTCACCTGGCTGCTCAGGAGTAGTGTGCCCATGTGCAGCCTCCTTTCTGAGGAAGTGCATCCCTGTAAATCAGACAGCTCACCTAAACTCCTCTAATTTCCAAGAATTACAGACTTATTTGATCAAAGCTAACCTAATTATGAGTTATAAAAGAAATAACCAATTTCTTATTAGTCTATGCTGTTTCTTAACAGAATTAATTCTTGGTTACCCTATCATCTGAACTCTTTTACTCAGGATCCTATGGAAATACTAACCCATTAGTAAGTTGCTCTTTTGCTTCTTGCAGCCACCATTTGGCTGCCGCTTTCCAAAAGCTGACCCTAAAGTAATTGGATATTGAAATAGTGCCCTTGGCTAATCAGAGCAGCAGTCTTAGGAACCCTGTTCTTCTCCTTGTTCAAGACAGTTCTTGCTTCCCTTTACTTAGTATCCACTTTGTGGTAATTTCATCCATCATTAGTAAATATGATTAATTTTGCATTAACTGTGATTGTGATGGCTTGCCTTTTACTCCTTTTCTTTTATTCTCAGAAGTTGAATTACCTCCTTGTTTTGGTGCTCTTCAGAGGTTTTATCTGGTATGTTGTAAGATTTATTTCTTTAAGTCATTGCATAAATAACATAAGGAGAGCTCACTGTGCATATTACCTTTCAGTATTGCCTCTAGTTTCATAGGGTGAGCATGGTCTAATTAATGATTCAGTTAATGTACTGGAACATTTTTTCCCAACTCCCCTCTTCCTGCTAACCCTCTAACCTTTGGTTAATATCAAAGATTCCTTCCAGGGGAGATGCCTACCTCTCCGCTTTTAAAAGTGACTGCTGACTTTAGCTTCCTCATTTGAAGAAGTTGCTTTACCCATTTTTTTAATGAACTTTATAGAAACTGATGTCTATGAAGGCTGCCTAAGCAGGCGCATTCAAATGAGTTACTAAAAACTCTTTTTCTGGGCCTGGAGAGGACTGAGAGGGGATCCCATCAGTGTCCATAAATACCTCAAGGGAGGGAGAGAGGAGGATGGGGCGGCCTCTTCTCAGTGGTGGCCACTGATAGGGCTAGAGGAAATGGCCACAAACTGAAACACCAGAAGTTCCACAGGAATTTAAGGGAAAATTTCTTGCCAGTGAGGGTGACAGAGCCCTGGCACAGGCTGCCCAGGG
>JAYECN010061040.1:0-81437 GCA_035222435.1 Microcambeva ribeirae | reverse complement strand
TTTTTTTTTTTTTTTTTTTTTTTTTTTTTTTTTTTTTTTTTTTTTTTTTTTTTTTTTTTGCTATTTCCCTGGGTCTCTATCTGCTGTCCCATTCAACCGCACCTGTACCAGCATGGCCCATACTGTCTGAGAGCTTGGAGCTACTTACAAGTCGTTGTCTGTTTCAGTGCGGTTCTTTTGTTGGCGTCTGTAGACAATAAATACTGTGACGGCCACACCAATGATGAGAGCTGCTGCGATGACACCTCCCACGATCCCAATAATACCTCCTGGGGCGCCCTGAGGTAGTGGCTTATCTGCAACACACAGGCAAACACAGGAGAGAACTGGGGTTAGAGCATCAGACGGTACAACAGGCAATGCACAAAGGCCAGTAGAACGAGGGTCTCCAGGAGCAAACACACCAGCCCTTTCTGAAACTGCCTTGTTTTTTCCTGCGTGTAGACAGCTTCACTGAGAAAGATGATCATGCTGAAACGTTGTAGTCAGAGCTCGAGAGAGATAGAAATTCTGGGATAAAATTGCACCTTATTGAAGTGGAGAGCTTCGATGAACAGCTTTTCTAAATTCTGCATTGATAGCAATATGTAATTTATTGCAGTGGAGCAGAGGTGCATGCATCAGAGCCTGTCACTCCTAAACTTTAGAAAACAGATGTCCTGACTGTAGGATTTAGGGATGAGGAGGGGTTATATTGTACCTTCCATCTCCTGCTTGTGCTGTGGTTGGAGAGCTTTGTGACTTGGGTCGGCTCCTCTGTGACTAACATGGACCTCATTCAAAGGAAACCTATCCCATGGGCTTGATGGGAAAGCACTTTGAAATGTACGATAAAAGGATTTAATTTGCTCTACCTTCCAACCTAATTAAACTTGAAAACTAGCTAATTGGTACTTTGTACTTACAGCTCTGGCAGTGATGAAAGGAGGAGATAATTGGAATAGAGGAAGAAGGAGGAGGAGTAGAAGGGGAAAAGAAATGCAGGGGAGAGGAGGGAGACAGGGATGAGGGGAAAAGGTGCTTTGTGAAACTTAGGTCACACCTAATTCTTGTACTTTTCTTAATGTAGTAGCTACTGGACACTAGTGGAGACTAGATACTAGACTGCATCATCCTTACTTGGTAATAAATATGGCCTTGATTATTTTAGTGGTAATTAGCATCTCCACTAAACCACTCATACCCAAGATATTAACATGATACCCATTTTACATGTGTGCATGTATCTGAAATATATATACATACATTTATATCTACCCATTTCAGCATACTTCTGGGGGGGTAAAAATCTGCAACTTAATTCCACCCCACTTCCGTGGATTCATCCCTTCCTTAGCTTGAGGGCTGTACGCTCTGTAAGGTTAAGTGCAAAACACAATTGCAGCACTGACTGTGTTGAACCACTGCCAACAGTCTATTTCCAGATCTTACCTTACAGCCAGCCTTTTTCACCTTTCAGATTTGCTGCTGTCATCCACGAGTGAACTGAGGTGTAGAAATATTTCCCAGGGAAATCTCCCCTCCCTAGTCAGAACTAACAAATTGCACAGCAGAAGACTAACAGGTTTACTGTATCAGTACTAAGCGCTTGAACTCCTAACAGCATGCTGTGGAGAGCAACCAGTGAAGAATTTGCCCTGGAAACTCTATTGACACTGATCTCCCATGTCTTTCCAGGAGACTTCTTTGCAAACCTGCTTTTCTCTTGCCTCACAACATGACTCCATCAGTTGGCATCCCATGCCCATTCTTCCCCTGTTCCTTAATTAAAAGCTCAGAGTTGAGTGTCTTTGAGCAGCAGGCTGTAGTCGTCAGAACCTGAGCCCTTTCCCCACCTTCCTTGTCACTGGCAGTCAGTTTTTTCTCTCTTTCCTTCTTCATAAGTCATAGTATTTTATAATTAATATTTCTGCCTTGAGACAGCTCGCTTACAGCCATGCACGGGCAGGCAGCTGACATCTTACCTTCTGATTCCCAGGACTGTATCTGAGACCCTCCAGTCCCTTTGACCGGAGCATTTCCATGGTTTACCAGCCCCTAATATCTCTTTGGATGGCAGGTAGCAAGTAGAGAATATTAGCCTCCTGCTACTGCTGTATATCAGTATGTGTGTGCTGGCAGAGGGGGCAGAAGGAGAAAGAAGGAAAAGAATATAACAATAAAACTAATCTCTGGGAGCTTGAACAGGGATATATGATAGCAGAAACGGGTCAGTAAGATTTGGAGGCTGCCATGAATTTGCAAATGAGAGACAGGGCAGTATAGGGTACCAGGAAAAGGCAGTAAGGTGATGAGGAAGGGATGAAGGACAACAGAGAGAAATGCCGATGTTCTGAGTTGTCTATACTTCATGATATTTTTTTTTTTGCCAAATTCTTAAGAGTATGTTATGAACTTGCCAGTGTTGGTACCTAGCCTGATGCTTTGACCAGGATGGTGTGTTGATGCAGATCTTTCACATAATGGCAAGTAGCAACCCATGAGAAATCCTTATGAAAACAAGCCCTTCCGCTGTGTGTGTGTAGTTCTTTCCCAGAAGACAGACTGAGCCATGCTGCTGCAGGTGTTGGATACATCACTGAAGGTGTCCAGCCATGTGTGGATGTGAAAATGACCAGTGATGAGAACTGAAGGGAAGAGGAAAGGACAGATGAGGATTGTATATGAGAGTTTAAGTCTTGGGAGTGCAAGAAAGAGCAGAGAACTGGTTACCCAAGTGCTCTGAGATGTTTTCTGTGTCTGCCTAGAGTGTTCTGAGTGACTGGAGGGCTCACCTGCAGTCTATGCTATTTCCCTCCTCTGCACATATTTTCTATTGAACAGGTAAAATATGGTGCAGCAGCAGTGCTTTTCTGAAGGACACGGTGGCTGCAAGAATGGATGTTGGAAGTGAAACAGGAGGGCACAAGGAAAGCTGCAAAACAAGATGTTAAGAACTGGCAGATGAGGATTTGGTTGCATTGACAGAGCTTTTGGGCAGCCCTGGAAAGATGCTTTTAAGGCTTGTGAATCAGGATCAAAATAAATAGGCAGGGCAGCTTAGAGGCCTGCAGACTACAGTGGGAAAAGGCTTTTCAAATTAAGAATGCAAACCACCTTGCTTTGTGTCACACAAAGGATTTAAAACTCTCCAAAAAGTTTCCGTGAAGCAGTTGGCAGTGAGGCAGGTACCAAGGAACCCAAAGGGACTGAACAAACAACTCATACTTAACTGGATGTCTTAACGGCTACTAGGAACTCTCATTCCTGCTGGAAATTGAATTAATGGAAAGTGTTGCAAATAAGGAGTAAAATACACCCTGCCCCTAAGTTCAGTACAGTTTGGTTCATTGCTTTGTTCTTCCACAGCTCTTCTGGAGATGGAAGAAGACAGAAAAGGATGAAAAGCTGTTATCTTTGCATAAAGAGTCCTTGTCAGGCAACTGATGGTGTTTGTTTCCAAAAGTCTTTACCCAGTAAAAGTTATTCTATTTTTGAGATGGGAAGGTAAGGTACAAGTAATGCTAGTCAATGGTAGAATCAGACCGAGGAAAAAAAGGAGTCTCAAGACCTGCATCTAGGCTTTGGGGCCCTCAACTCTTGTTCTGTACTCTACGAGTTAAATATCATTAACTGAGGGAGAGCAGATGTGCTGCTGGTCATGGTGTGTGATCAAGGCTCTGCTGAACATACATGAGGATGATGAGTTTTACCTCCTCAGTCAGAACTGTCAAGACTGAAAAATCATAAAAAGCCAGTCCCAGCCTTTCATGAGTCAGTAAATTTAAAATAATCAGTCAAAGCACTCTGTGAGAGCAGTATTTCTAGTTAACCAGGTGGTGAGGCAAGGTGAAGAACATGCAACCAGAACCATGTGGCACCGTTGGCTACACTGCCAATGAGATCAAAATCTTTCCATGGATGAGATCAATTAGAACATTTTGTGAGGTCCAAGCCCTGTAATTCAACAGCCTCAATACTCAGTTAAATCACATTCAGCAATCCGGTGCTGTCAGTTGTTTACATCTCCCCCCCCAGACATGAAGAATGTCCATGAGGAAGAGTGAATCCAGAGATGTCAGGCCTGACTGCTGTTCACAACTGGCGCATAGTTTCATAGCACAACCTGTGATGGCAAACATGATCTTCTAAACAGCCGCATCCATATACATTGATAGAGCCATGGTTCAAATTTATTGCCTTGTCCATGCAAACAGCTATGGTAGCATTTCAAACTACCATAGCAAATGGACGGAGCTGTCCACACGCACTGTGCCCATGGGGTGAAATAGTGCAGCTGCAGAGCTCGGCTGTAAATAATAATAGAGGAACAATGAAGGCTTTGGAGAATCAGCTCACAGGAGAAAAAGAGATGCTCCCAAAGGGAACTTGAAGTGAGGCAAAGATGAACAAACTGGAAAGCTTTCAGAGGGGAGCATGCCAGAAAATAGGAAATGACTCAGATGCTCTTGGTATGGGGGAACTGTTTTGGAGAATTTTGTAAAAAAAGAAAGAAAAGGCAGCATCTGTGATACTTTCAGGAGTAAAGTCTCTTCTCTTAAAGCCACTTGCATGGCTGGGACATTTTCATCATGAAGAAGCCCAGCTGTATTTAGGATCAAGACTTGAAAACTGGGTCTGTTCCATTCCTTTTGAGGGTCTATGCCAGTGTAGGATTTTTTTAATTATTATTTGTATGTAATGCTGGAGTCAACCAGGCAATTCTGCCTTTGCTGCAGTGTATGCAAGTTTGGTATTCGGCCTGAGCAGGAGAAGAGGAGAGGGTCTGTTGAATGGGGTCCTGTGTAGAGAACTGTGATGATAGGACAGAGATGCTCATGGAATGGTTTCATTCACATAAGAGGGCTGGGTCCTACTGTGATCTTTTTACCCTTACTGTCCAGTATGTGTTCAGCTGCCTCATAGAAAACCCTGAGTCCCACTTAATTGCTGATGCAGTAACCTGCATCCCCCAGGTAAATCTGCAAGTTAAATCAGTGTCTAGGCCTACTTCACTGCTGTTCTCCGTGAGGTTGAACTAGTTTTCTCAAAGGGACCTGTATGCTCTTCTCCTGTCTTTACCTCCTCTTATGTCAACCTCATTGCTCAGTATTTCCCAGATAACCGGCATAGCAAC
The DNA here is from genome assembly GCA_035222435.1 of Microcambeva ribeirae. Lineage (NCBI taxonomy): Eukaryota > Metazoa > Chordata > Actinopteri > Siluriformes > Trichomycteridae > Microcambeva > Microcambeva ribeirae. The sequence goes on along the minus strand of JAYECN010061040.1, from coordinate 76,321 downwards.
ACACACCACTTCTGATAAATCATTTTCTCAGCAATCTGTCTGCATCTGTAACCAATTGCAAAATAGGATCTTTTGCAATTTTATTTTTTTTTCTATCCCTGTTCCCCCCTCTCCCAAAACAAATACCATGTATTTTGTGTCTGGCTAGCCAAAGCAGTCAGCAATATGCTGCTTTGCTCACAGATATGTAGGAAATCAATGAGAAGGAATTGGGAAATCACGATTCTTCTCATTTTTTATGCTGGCAGCTTGAAAGCTCTCTTAGCTGCCAGCCTTGCTAGAGTTAATGCTGTCTTCGTGTCGGTTGCATCCCTGTTCAGAGGCATGTACGACTGCATGTTCAAGCAGATTGTCCCATTAGAGTGCCAGCTCAAAATGAGTCTTTCTGTGACCTGGATCACCATCCTGATTCAGTGGAAGAGGTTAGAACTTTCTGGACTCTTTCTGCCTCCCTAAACCTTCAGGCAAGACAGTGAGATCAGATGATAAGTATTTATAATACAGCCCGCCTGACACATTCCAGGGAGACTGAGACATGGCAAGTTCAGAGAGCTAAATTAAACGAAGTTGAAAAGCTTGGCAGAACAAATACACTTCCAGTTTGGTTTTAAAGATGAGAGGAGGATTGCCTAACTTGAGACATATTTCAATAGCATACCTACCCCCAGACTTACAAGCACAAACTGGTTCAGAGACTCATAGCACATTGTGTTTGCAAAGGGTTAATGAAATGTTATTCCCAGGAGAACCACAAATGTAAGCTGGTAGAACTGATGCTCCAAAGGACAGGATAAACAGCAAGACTTGAAAGTCACTGGAGATCTTAAAGAGATCTTAGGTCTGGAGGGGGAGACAGGGCGTAGATCTGTCTCTGGGGACAGTTTCCCCCCACTGTGTATTTCAATTATATACCTCGTAGGAAGAGCCCAATATCCAGAGGTTAAAAGAGATTAAGAAGGGAAAGATGCTGCTTGGAAAGCTAGCAAGGGGCTTGGCCTTTTTCCATTGATTTCCAAGTGCTCCCTGCACACTGCTGTGACATCGGACTGTTTGTGTGTGAGGCTAAAGTGCCATCCTGCTCCCTCAGCAGCTGTGCTTCCTTCATCTGATCTAAATGGCAGCTTCGAAAGTAAAGATGAAAAGGGGGAGCATGATAGCCAGATCTCCTCCCTGATAAACAGTGCTTGGACCTACTCCAAATAAGCTCCTCACCCCAGTGCTGGTGGAAGTGGCCAGGCTGCAAACAAGTGCTTTTGAAAGCGTTTCTCATTGAGGAGAATCAGATCCTGTGACAGTACAAATCAATACTCTATGGTCAATTTGCAGTTTGCAGCACCACTTAACCCCTGCAGTACCCAGAACTAGCTCTGTTGCTGGTTGTTCATTGGGTGGCCCACAGTGGGAGAAAAAGGAGGTGTTAGACCTTAGACCCATAGATAGATCCATGGGCAGTTTGATTTGTGAGGGTGGCTAGCAGGGATTTCTGAGCAAGAGGAGTTTTTGGTCTTGACTGGGTGACAAAGGTATGGTGTAAGAGTGGATCCAGCAGTTTTTCCCACCTGTATTAACTTGGGAGCATGCTTGCTAGTGAGAAAAGGGTGCTTCTGGTGTCAGATTAGCTGAAGATACAGCCAGGCAAGCAGAGGTTAAACACCAGAGTGAAGGCAGAGCTGCTGTTCTGCCTCTGCGTCCTAATATAAGTCAGGAGGAATTTTATAAGCCATTGCAGCCTGTCCAGCCTGGGTATTTGTTGATGTAACTCTCCTTTATGCAACTAGCTGCCACATGAGTGCCAAACCATCGTTCCGAGTATGACTTTGCTGTTGCGCTGAGTTCCAGCCTCGTGCACTTGGAAATCCTCCCCCATTGCCACACGTGCAGCTAACTCATCCCAAGAGCCAGCATGACCAAGGGTAGTTAAACAAACAAATGCTCCTGACTGTTCTCTAGATTGTCCTTTCTCTTCCTCCCACAGGCAGGAAGGCCTCATGACTCCCAAACCCCTCTGAGTGACCTGATACGTCCCCTCTCCAATTATTCTTTGTTAAAACCAAGACTACTGGGTATCTTCTGGGTCTGGAAACCCCTGGGGCATGGGTTTCCCCACTGTCTAGGTACTAATCACAGCATCCCTTTAAGATCATGCCCATTTTGCTTTCCTCTACAATTTTTACTAGCCCAACTGACACTTAAAGACTTTGCAAACCACTCGTCTGTCTCTGATGAGGTTTTGGGAGAGCTTGGCCACATGCCATGCAGAGCCAGCCCTCCATAGGGTGCCTGCTTTGAAGAGCAAACCCAACTGCAAATGGCACATGGATATGCTTGATATTGGTGGGGATTTTGCACACATTTCAGCAAGGGCAATTGCTTTCACTAGGATTGGGGGCAGCTCAGTTCTGCCCACTAATGACCAGCTTTCTCCCCTGAATGCAAAGCAGAGAAGGCGTTTCTGGTTAAGTAGCTGCCGGCTGGAAAAGCATCAGCATGTCTGGAATGCAGCTTTAACCCCTAGTGACCTCTGCTTGCAATTCCTCCTGGAGTCTCCCCCAGTTGCATCTAATAGGTCTGCCGTTTGGTTAATAGCAGTAGCAACAAGGTGTTAACCCTATGATGTACAGCAGAAACAAGGACTGAGTTCCCATGTTCCCATTGCATTCATCAGCTCTAGCAGAAAGGGTAATGGAGATTGTTCCTGTCGTCTCTAACCCATCTATCCAAATCCAGCATTTGCCTCACCCTGCCCTCTCTCAGCTCTGCTGGACCAACTCCATAGGCCTCAGGCACTCCTGACTTAACAGAATCAGGGGCTTTACAGCCCAGGGTAGGAACATGGAGAGGCTCCTTGATTGTTTTGGGGGAGAAAATGGGCCCTGGAGTTATTTTACATTTCCTCTGCCTCCCAGTCCTTAATTTTAGTTCTACTTCATTTCCTTGCAGCTCAGCTGATGATAATGAACAATCAAATCCCCTTGGTAATTTATTTCTTCTGCTGTAAAGTTTTGAGGAGGTGATGACACTTGAAATTGCCTCTCCTGGAGGAATAAAGGGGCCAGATCCTGATACCCATTACACCAGGGGCGGTCTCTGGATCTTGGTAGCCTACTCTAGCCAGCTAGAGCAGAGCCTGGCCACTAATCCGTGTTTAGTCAGAGACGGGGGCTGGCTGTCTTGACAAGTTCATTAAGGTCATGCTACTACAAGCAGCCACCAAATGAATTTTGTCAGATAGAAGGTGCAGGGATTGGAGCTCAGGCCCTTATCATTCATGTTAATAGAGCTAATTTGCTCAAAAATCTTCAGCAGCACTCATGTGAACATCTCAGTCTCTGCTTTGCTGTGTGTTCTGAGCCATTTTTACCTCCAGTTCCCTCCAGGATGCTTACACCAAGGAGCAGCTGTATCTTGGCTGTACCCAAAAGACATGATCAGCTCTTTGTTAGCATTTGTGCAGGAACACTGATTGGGGTTAACTCTGGGCATAGGCTATACAGGCAGTGAGACAAGGAACGACTCTGCTTCTCTGTGCTGTGGCTAAAAGCACATTAACATTACAGCAAATGGAAGTGTGGACTAGGCTGCAGTGCTCTTTATCTTCCCTGGTGCCACACAGCCTCATCTGCTTCAGGGTTGTGTGTGACTGGTAGGTAACTGCAGCAGCAAGGGGAGCTCAAGACTGCTCTACTGAGCTGGTTCCCTGCCCTGCACGCCATCCCTCTGTGCAACCCCAGCTTCTCCCCAGCAGCTTCCTCCAGACCCCTGAGACCCACAAAAATCCAGACAAAAGAATGACGCTGCAGCCTCCCAGTGCACTGAGGTTGCTGCCAGCCATTCTGAGGTATTGTGCTTTATCTCTGTACTCTGAGGGACTGGAGGTTAATATTAAAAGTGCATATTCACAGGGAATCCAGGGTAGAGTTCCTTGCGGGAAGGCAAACTGAAGCTGTTTGATATTCAGGTGGTCCTGACCTGGGTAGCCTTGGTGCTGCTTCCCCTTGAGCTCTTCACCTTTACCTTTGCTAGGAATGACATGTAGGACCACCCCCCCCCTTTTTTTTAAAAAAAATGATATTCCCCTCTAAATAAGGAATTGATTTCATAAAACATCCTGACAGTGCCATTTTTATAATCAGTATAGCCGCTTTGGTTCACAATTACTTCTTTCAGTGATTGAGTAGTGATTAGACATGAGCACAAGTTCTCTTCTCTTACCCCCACTACAGATGGATGGAAAAGCTGGGAAGAGGGATGAATCAGTATGAAAGAGGGGGTGTGAAGGACAGGCAGTTGATAATAGATGAAGATAGGTTAAATGTTGTATAGGCTCTTTACCAGGTGGAGATGGTCAAGAGGGTAGTAATAATTCAGAAAAGGCAAAGAGCTATTGCTGATCTGTCTCTGGAGAAGAGTAGAAATTTGTTTTTTTGGTGATGACAAGATGATTCCCAAGAGTTTGGGGATGGCAAAACTGAGGAGTTTTCTGAGCACCATCTATTTGGATAGTCCACAGCAAATGTATAGGTCTAAAGACTAGACTATGGAGACCTCTAATTCTCTATGGTTAATTTTTAGTATTTCTTGAAGTAATAGGTGGAATTCTAGAACACTGGGCATAGAGAAAGACCTGAAAACCTGTAGACTGCTTTACTGAAAAAACTAATACAGCTACTAGTTAATAAAGAACTAAATAGTAGGAGTTGGGAGCTGAATATATAGTCTTGAAGCCTGATTTAGCTAGAACTCCCAAAGTAGATCTGAGTCCCAAGGCCATGCTGTAACCACCGGATAAGCCTTTCTCATCACTTAATCTCTTCCCTGCAACCTAGTTCCCCACTGTGTGTGTCAGCCTTTTGGACCCAGCAGTCAGCTGAGAGAACAGAAGCCCTGGAAGGGAAGAGAAGCCCTGGCGCCTCCATGGAGCTTGCAGGACTGCCCTGTGCACCTTCTCCATAGCGCTGAGAGCTGCCCTTCCTCTGTGCTCTGCTATTCCTCATCTTCAGCTCCCTCCCTTGTGCTGCTCAGGTAACACTTTCAAAGCAGATCCTCCAAGCAAACTTTTCGGTCAGTTGTAATTGGGAAATCTTGCATGGAGCTATAAAATATCAGTTAATATGCTGGAACTATCTAGTTAAATGCCAATTATAAACGCCCATAAGCTCCTCAACTCAAATATATTAATAACATAATTAAACATTTATTGCTTATGTAAATTATAAGTTAAGTTAATCGGACATCACGAAACCCCAGGAAGTGACCATTTAAGTAACAAGATTCTATTTAATTGTGATTCCCTCCTAATACAAAAGCCCCCATGCCATTAGATCTGGACTGCTCTGCAGTGTTTATTCGAGCCACTCAGATTCTGCATTCCCACTCTAGTATCCATTCACAAGCCCAGACAGCTGCAGCATTCATATCAACAGCTGTGGACTTGGCACATCTGGCCGCAGCTGGCTTGGGTGCCCCTCCTGCCTGTTGCTCCTTCTCCCACCTCCTCTTTGGCTGAGCTGTGCAGCCAGAATAAAGTCTCCTCCAATCCCTGTGGATTCAGAGTGGGTAGAGAAAGGGAGATTCAAAGGCATCTGTTGGGGATAGAAAGTGAGAGCATGTCTGTGAATACCTCATAGGCAGAACTGTGCTTTGATGAGCAAAATTGGGATTTGGCTCTCTTGAGCCCATCACCTAGCATTGATACTGGTTTCCTGCATGCTTTTGCTCCAGTCATTTCACTTCTCTGTATCACCCTCAAAGGAAGGGCACTCTTCAGCACCGTAAGGAAATTGTGGACTGCAGAGGATGAGCGTTTCACGATGGGATGAGCTTCCTGGGTGTATGAAACTGTGTGCCAGCAGAAATCTACCATTTATTATTATTGCAAAGAGGTAATTGGAAGGGCTTTGGTCTACAGCAGAGTGGGATGAGGCCTGGAGATGGGAAATGAAGTGCTTCATTCCTCAAGGGATGGAGACATTTCCCCTGGCGAGCAGAGTCTATGAGGCCAGGGCCATACGGATGGGTTCCCTCCCTCCAAGCGACAGGCAATCAGTTAAGCCTGACAGGTGTGAAGTTGGCAATTTTCTTTTCAAAACTGTGAGATAAACAGGCTGGCAGGAATTTGAAAGGAACAGAGAGATAGGAATGGAAACATTCAGGCGCTTCTTTCCATAGGGCTAGTGGTGGTTTGCAGGCAGATGAATGGAGGAAAAGGGTTCACTCTTCATATCCCCAAATGTACCAGACACTTGGGCACTAGGTTAGAAAAGAGCTTGACAATCAATCATGTGTCAAATAAAGAGAAACTCGTTTTTCTTCCAAAGGGCACTTCCTCTGATCTTGTGGAATTTAGCTAGCACTGAATTACTCCTACAGACCCTCTCAGCAAGATATAGGAAAGTGTTTTCTGCAAAGGGGCAGAAAGGGTATTTAGTGCCTATTCTGCACTCGAGCAATTTTCATCCCAGAATCTTACAGAGTTCAGCCAAAAGCCTGCATGTTTTTTGGGGGGGACTTGGATTTGGTCCAATAATTGTGAAAATCTGTGGAGAAAGAAATGTCCCTAACACACCTTGGACTGGGCTCTTTCAGGTTTGAGGCCAGAACATTCATCTCAACTGCTCAAGCTAAAAGAGCAACTCCAATGGCTGGTAGCAATAATAAATTATTACCTTTTGATAACTCATCTCCAGAGGGTAATATAACATCTTTAACCTATATTTAAAAGATGTTCACATTTATTATGCTGTGCATGCTTCTGCATAGCCATGTCTGACTGTCTGATTGCTGCTTGCCAATATGTAAAATTTTAGGCGTGAAACACACATGTTTTTTCTTTTTTTCTTTTTTTTTTTTTTTGATAAGCTGATCCTTATTCTGCAGACATTGTGCAAGAAAAAGCCTGTATCTAAACAGGGAAGGCTATGAAGTGCCTTGCTTGGAGGGCAAGTTGAGCAGCCCCCCCTTCTCTTTCGGCCAGACATCACTGAGGGCATTTGAGGCTCAACAGCACTTCTCAGTGTCACAGGGTCCCCTGGCTGGAATACATTAGCATAAAGCGACTTCCTAGAACAAGCATGTTCATACAAATCAAACTCAGGTTTGCAAATAATCTGAAACCATGAAAAAGAAATTAATCAAATGTATTTGTTACTACAAATAATTCACCCAGCTCTATTCTAAACTGGCAGGTTTCTCTCACTTCTATTTTTCCAGTGATTCTGGACTAGCTCTAGGAGACTCAGTGGTACAGTTTGACCTTAGCTGATCTTGGATTTGCATAGGGGTTAGAACTTATTTGTCAATGAATTTTATATTGATAGGTATTTCTGGACTGATGCTCTGTGGCCTGACCTGTCTCTAGTGTCCCTAGAGCTTCCAACATTTTCATAGCCCGAAGCCATGCTTCATTTTGACATGTCCCAGGTATGCTGCCTTTATCTGCCAGTTCAGAGTCTGCCATGCTTGGGTGTCCCTCGGGAGATCTGGTTGATTCTGACTGTTAAACAAAGCCCAGTATGGAGGACACAATCTCCTCCTCAGGTGTCTGTGCCCAGGGATATTGGGCAGATCGCCTGGTGATTCCTTGCTTGTGCTCAGCTCTATTTCACTCTCACTCACTACAAATCCTACTTATCTGCATTAATCTGTGGGGGTAGAAATAAACATAACTGCATTATAGTTAGAAAAGCTCTAAATTCTGACATCAACGAGAAGCCCAGCTCTCTATCATCACAATGGATAATTCAGCCCTGGACTCTTAGGGCTTGGTACTTTTCCCTCTTCCAGGGTGTTAAATGTAATGGTTTTCACTCAGGGCTGACTGATACTAGTTATGGGCAATGCTCAGAGCTGTATGTATGGCCCCAAAGCAAACCAGATCCTCCTATTATTCATCATCTTCTGCTCTGACCTAGCTCCTCCACTGACTAATTGCTGGCACCTCAACTGATTGTCAGGGTTCTAAAGCTGCTTTTGCAGCCCACAGTGCTCGCCTGCAGAGATGTGGCTTTGAGAAGAGATCCAAGTCATGCTGCCATTTATCCATGGGCTACATGCATTACTGGCATTCCCGCCTCCAACATGTTTCAGTTTTGTTCCAGAGAAACACAATACTTAGGGGCACGGTATGAGAGTCATATCCCGCTGTGTTCAACTCTCTGCAACCTGAGCTGCTGAGAAGGGGCCCCATGCAATGGGTTTTATCCATCATCGCTTAACTGTAAGACACGGCCTGGGAAATCAGTGCAGAATTTCCCTGGGGTGCGTCCTAGCAGGACTGTGGTTAAAGGCAGCCACTCCCATCCCCTTTTCCATGTTGCAGTCCCATCCCAGCTCTCTTGTGCCCCTCTGCATCGTGGTCTCTCCTGGGGCTACTGACCTGACAGACAGCAGCTGAGCAATGCTATGCTGCCAACATCTGTCGTTACCAAAAGAAGCTGGCAGAAAAGGATCATCCTACCCTGGTATCAAAGAGCCTCCTACTGCTCTAGTGCATGCTGCATACCTGCTGACAGGGAATGAACAGCCTGCATGAAATTGCTCCTTTCCAGCTTACTCCTGAACCCTTTTCTCTGTGTCCAGCTCATCTCTTCATAAAGGATTTCATTCTGAGTTCAGATTTGGGTCAGGAACCTTTTCATTCTCTCTTTCTGATGAGGAGTGTTGGGTTTTGGTTCAAATCCATCATTATTTCAGGGATGTTTTGTGGTCAGGAAACAGAGTTAAAGCAACTGGAAAATCTAACAGCATCTGTCTTTATGAATTTACAAGGCTATATCACACTGTTAGTCACAATCTTACATGGCTGGGGGTCGACAACACGTCCCACAGGCTCAAAGTTTTGGAGTGAATCTTTGCTAATCACTTAGAGAAAATCATTCTCCAGCAAAACGTTGATGTGAAGAAGCTGGGAGCAAAGATCCATTCCCAGGAGTGTTCTGCCCTCTAGGCCAGAGGCATGGCAAAGTGCCTGTTGACATCAGCGCAAGGAAGAGCACGCATGCCTTCTCTGATCTCAAGCTTGCTTCCTTTCTCCCTCCCTTGCAAAAATATGCATCTCGCAGAGCTATCTGCCTCGATCTTTGCAAACAAGGCTTTCTTTGTAGCATGCATTTGCAGTCAGGAAATTGGAGGAAAGGCAAAAGGAGCTGCTCCCTATTCAGGAGCTGCTAACTGAGATGCAGGGATGCCATCTCACTGACCTTTCCTCAGTGGGGACCCTTAGCATCCCTACAGCCTTTGGATGTCTTTGATGCATGACTGCCACGGTAGCCAAACATTGCGCAGTGAGAGCAACCCAACCTACTAGCACATCAGCCAAAGGCTGGTCTATCCCACTAGCCTGACTCTGACGGCAGCTTATTACATAACCTTTGAGGGATATTTCTTACATAGGTTTTTCTAAACAATTTTTAGTCCAGGTTAACTCTTGGTCTCAATGGTGCCCTATGACAAAGACTTTTGCAGGTTCCATGGGTGGGAGAAAAGACCTCCTTTTGTCTGTTTTGAATCTACTGCTAAAGAATTTCACAAATACCATGCATGTCCCTGGCAAAAAAAAAAAAAACAGTATGCCATTTTTGTTGCCACATTTTCCAGAACACTTATTTTTTCACAGATCTCTTAACCCTTAGCCTACTGCCTTCATCTGCAAGCAAATCACATTACAAAATACTGCACATCATGGTAACAGACCTAGAACTTTGGAGATCAAGTGCCATTTCGGTCAGTGCGACTCCCCTTAAAACCACCAGCCACAGGTTGCAGAGCGATGCTGTCTCAGATGCACAAAAAAGAAGGGAGAAATGTTTCTTTTTTTAAAATTCTTTATTTATAAAAAGTACATTTTTTTCCACAGCTGAGCCACTATTGTTTTTTATACAAGTAAAAGGAAGGGTGATGCAACACCCTGCCCACACAAATTATAACCATGAAAATGCCCCCCCGACCCCAAACAAACAAATTATTACAAAGGATGAAAAACAAACAAACAAAAAGAAACAAAAAATTGTAAAAGTCCATTACATTATTATTATTTTTATTTTTCATTTTTTACAAAAGCACTTACAACACAGATTACAAAAAAAAAAGTGGGGTTGGGGTTGTTTGTAGTCCTTATTCCACAATGATAATTACAGCAGGAGGAAGAAGAAAAAGAGAGATCAAATCACTGGAGTTAAGGAATCACGCTTTTTTTAAAAAAAAAAAAAAAAGCCAAATAAAAAGAGAAGAAAAACCAGATCCTCAATGAGAATAGCTCCACAAGTGCCAGTTTATGCTAGTGGAGGATCTGATTCCATATACTTGTTACATTCACCCTCAAGTACATAACATACGGAAAGTCACACTGGTCCAAAGTAAGAACCCCCTAAGGCTTGGGTTTCCTTCCTTTGCTGGTGCACTGAATCCTTTCCCCTTGTCCCACTGCAGAAGGTCAGCACCGTCTGCCTCCAGCACCTCAGCCCTAGCTGTCCTCTCTGCAAGCTGCCGACCTTCTCCTGACTCCTCTGCCCAGCCCAGCATCTTGCCTTCCTGCCCTGGAGCTGCAGGACGACCAGCCCTTGGAGCAGAGGCAGGCGAGTTTTAGGAGCAGTGTGTGGACCCAGGGTATCTCACCCTCCCCTACCAACAGGCTTCCCTTGCCTCTCTCAAGGAGCTGCTCAAATCAACAACAAATTGCATCAAATATAAAGAGGAGGGAAAAGGGGCAGGGGGTGGGGAAGGAGGATTTGCAAACTGGGGAAGGGTAAAGTGCTATCAAAAGCCACGTAGACTAAAAAATGGGCATCAGTGCACACGATGCTGGCAGTGTCCTCCTCTTCCCACCAGGGCCCACTGCCTGTGGCCCAGCAGAGCAAACACAAACCCTGTAACTTTGGTGCCAGAGCAGAAGTGGGAATTTTACAGTGAAGTTCAACTTGCTGGCCAAAGGTTTGCTCTCCTCGGTCAGCTTGCACGGGCTCTTTGAATGAAGCCCTCATGTAGACCACATGTTCAAAACCATGATGGTTCAAAACCATTTTTGCAGAACCTCTCTGGCTAGGAGAAGTCAAGACTAAAGTCTGCATCTCCAAACAGCCTTCTTGGGCATTTCCACCAGCACCTCCTGTCCAGTTTGCGCAGAGGTAGTAGAGTCCCTACCCATCATCACAAGCCCTCCAGAAAAATCATTAACCTTTTTACCAGACAGCTCACCTGCAGCATACCCTATTGCTTTTCCTCTTAGAAAAAAAATGAGCCTGGGATGGCCCCCACACACACCCTACATATTTCTACGTTAAAAATACATCTCAGATCTTTGTGCCGCTGGCTAACATAACATATTTGCCCATCTCTTGTCCTTCTGGGCAACTGAGCACCAAGCTGTAGGATGGGGCCTTTCCCTCTGCTTTTTCATCATAATGACCAGCAACCTATAACTCTGAAAATCTGTGTGTGTGCGCGTGCATGTATGTGTGTATAAGAAAGAAACAGCAAAGGAATCTAGCAGTCCCCCTTCTAATTGCATTCCCTTCTGTAGTTGCCTGAAGATCAATCTTCTGAATCTTTTTCTCTAACCCTCAGTGATTTCTGCTGAACAGTTGTTGTGTTTCTTTTTTGTCTCAACATTAGGAAAATGGCTTGCTTTGTTCCTTATGTCTTTGCAATCAATTTGGTGCTACCATTTGAGTTTGTCTATTATTTTTTTCTAAAGAAATCTTTTTTTTTTTCCCTGCTGAATTAAAATGATTTAACAAAAGGGAAAAAAATATCTTGTAATTAAATAAGGGAAAATAACATCACTAGGGTGAACTGCAATGAATAAACCCAGGCATAAGCTCCAGCAGGGAAACAGCTGGGGTGTTTTTGTGCATAAACTACGTGCTCATTTCAGGTTATGACACAGATGCATTTGCTTCTGTACAGCTCCTTGAATACAGCCCAAATGCACCTGCATTTCCACTAGTGGGCCATCTCCTGCAGTAAGGCCTACAGGAATGTACCACATGGGCTTAATTTGACCCTTGTCCACTTCTCCCTCACCTACCCGTTCAGGCTTCCCCTGAACTTAATCTTGAAGTGCCACAGGTTCTGCCTCAAGTTGCCTTTCAGGATCAGGGTTTGGGAAGGGCAGAGAGAAAAGCACCATGCTGATATGTCTCTTGGCTGAAATGAAGCTAGTAAAGGGAACTGGACAGTGCACCTCCTTTCAACTGGTTACAAGGCAATCAACAATGCCTCTGAGGCACTTTGCCAATACCTAGTCCCTAGGCAGTGGACACTTTCCTGGGAACATGGAGAATGCCCTACCCAAGCAAAAGGCAAATTCACATATGACTAATGGGATATACACGCTCAGTTCCAGCCTGAAGTGGGGCAGCTTCCCGGACAGCAGCATTTTCCTAGCACCTGGCCTGAGAGAAGGCCATTTCTGTGCCCGCAGGCCTGAGAGATTATGGGAACATGCTCCACCCTCACCGAAGGGATACTCGGGGGAATCACCACACCATCATCCAGCTCCTGGGTGTGAAGGGAAGGATGCCACAGCAAACAGCTTTGATCTCCCAAAAGGCAATTTCAGTTTGTTCTTCATGAGGTCCAACAAGGACATTTTATACCTTCTTAGCACCTCCAATAAAAGGAGAGTGGAGAAGCAGGGGCTTTTCACTTAAATCAGCCTGAGGATCCCTTGGAGAGGTGGCCCAGCTGGCCCAGACTGTGAGCTGTATGTATGTAGCTGCAGAAAGTGGGTCAATTAAAGTCGGTGTCTTGCCTCCAGTCTGCCAGCATCTGGACCATCCAGAGGAGGTGAAGCACAAAGAGGCAAGTGACACCATCCCCAAGGAAAAGAATAGATAGATCCTGCCTCTCTCTGAGCTCTCAGCCGGCTGGCCGACAGCGGCATGAGAATGAGTGCTGGGCTTTCACTCCCTGAAGCAGCTCCCAGGAGGCAGGATTTACATGGGCTTCAATTTGGCATCTCTAATGAGCTCAACCTCCACGTTCAGGTATAGACAGGTATCACCTTCTTCCTGATGCTAGTGGAAAAAAATGATCTAATTACCTTCAAGGGCCCCCTCAGAGCAACTTAAGTCATAGAAGGGAGTGATACTGCTATTGTATCAAAGCAGCTTTCAGATGAGACATCAGTCTAATTTTTTCCCATGCATTTTTTCTCCTTCCTCACTGTAGCTTAAGGGCTAATCACTTACCACCCCAAGAGTCTCTTGGCCAATTAGCTGACCTTGCGAGGGAGAGCCAGAAGCAAAACACTGCACAGAGGCAGCATTTCCCTATGGCAGTGGGAGGCAATTACAGTAGTGGTATGATGCTGAAGGGCCCAGAGATGAGGAGGAGAGGGAAAAGAACCTTGAACTTGCTGAGTATCTCACTGCTATGCCATATTATGCTAAGGATTTTCCACTCTAGGCTTGCCCAGGTCCTGTGCAGAAAATAATCTTATGAACTACATTAATAAGCTAATATGGCAGGGCTCCTTCCTAGATTTGTGCTGATGCACAGTGATCCTCTCCCAGGGAGCAAAGGGTGTGCCTTAGCAGAAGGGAATTGCATACAGGCCCTGGCTTGGAGTACCATATTGCTCCCTACTTCCTCTTTTTTTTTTCTCAGAAACCTGCTGTTTTCCCTTATGGCTAAATACTTGGACAGAATGGGAATGGGCAATTAATACTGTAAAGGGGCTGCATCTCAAAAATGATACCTGTAAGTGCAAGGCTAACAACTTCCAAAGCCTGTTTCCTAGGATTTCTTATTCCTATTTCCTTCAGCCATACTGTAACTTAAAAATAGCCACACATGTTCTGTCTTCCTCCAGCCCAGTCTGCACCATTTGTCAAGCTTTGTACCCTTTTGTCAGCTAACTTCTCTGTTTTCTGTGCCCCTGGCTGGCAAAAGCCTAGGATTTGCCTGCAGTCCCTGCAGTGTTTCACCCATGCAAAGGTGCACTCGCCTCCTGGGTAGCTAAGCTGTAGGCAGCTCTTATTTGTGTTGCAGATGTATAGGATGCACTGCCTTATGCAGCCATCTCCCCTCCCCCCCCAGAGCATGCTATGGGACTGTTAGCAAACACCACCTCATTTCACAATTGCTTATTTGTACAAACCGTGGCATCTGCCACTTCCATTTGCTGCAAACAAGGAGGGTAATCGACAGTTGGGGCTCTGTCACCAACTGGTCTCTAAAGGCTCTGCAGGGCTAGCAAGGAGCTGGGACATCAAGGTCTCCCTCTTGCAATCTCGTGCTTGCACTGAAATGTGTTTGCCAGATCAGATTAGGGGCCCCTACCCATGACTAATACAGAACATGAAAGAATTTCTGCTGGACCTGAGAATTTTCTAAAAGGTTGTGGTGTTTTGTTTTTTTGTTGTTGTTGTTGTTTGTTGTTTTTTTCTTTCTAAATCCATACATCTCCTTGCATTATATTTCTGTGCAGAGAAAAATTTCCACTCTGAGCTTGATCTTGGTCACCCAAAGACTGAGCTTTGAAACTTTTTCACAGCCCTTTTTGAAGTCTAGTTATGAAATTTAGATTTAAAAGATTAATCACTTGAGAGTAGAACTTTGGTAAAATGCATTTCTGAATTACAAACTGTGCAGAATCTGCTGCATACCCCAAAGCTAGATTACAGTACATCATGGCTAAGGTACACTGCTTAGCAATGCTGTTCTGTCCTGACCCAGATTACAGGGTTCATTCAGACTTTGGTGGTAGGGAATTAAAGCTGTGTGTGTGCTGTTTTCCAAGGCACAAAAGGGAAGTTATTCCCTCTAACAGCCCCTAATAATGAGTCCCTACTAGTAATCAAAGAGATGGAGAAATGTTAGAAAATTTATTTCCTTCATTGTGAGGGTTACTTGTAATGGGGTTGGGAGTGGAAAATGAGATCTCCTAAATCCATACACTGTGGGCTTTCACATTTGGAATAGGGATGAACTTGGCTGGCACAGTTTCTGTTAGCCCAACGCTCCTGGCAGCTGAGGACGGACATGGGAAAATTTAGCCGCCTTTCTTAAGGTCCAGCACAAGAGATCCCATGGGAATCTCTGTCTGCCCTGGTTCAAGTGGATACAAACCAGCCTTCCTATGCTATTTGACTCTTCTGCCAGAAACCAGGAAGCACAGAGGGCTGGCAGGAACAGCAGAAAGATTACAGTGTAACAATCGGATTTCCCATTCCCTTACACCACTAACACAATAAAAGCAAGCTACAAAATGTGGAGGGCTCAGGTTGAGTGTGGTGTTGTTTGTCCAAAGCACTGCACACTCCACAAAAGCATCAGGGCCTGCGTGGGCCAGAGATCTGGCATTGATTCATCTGCACGGGTCTGACTCTCCACCCTCCCCTTTACAGCAGGATAACCGCTGGATGCTATAGAACAAAAGCCAGCGGGTAAAGCAGGAGGAGAATTAGTCCTGCTATATTTAGATATGCATGATAATACAGCTCAGAAAACTGGGGATTTCTTTCCAAACAAAAGATTTATTTATACATCAAATTAAAATACACACACACACACCCACACACACACACACACACACAAAGGAAAAAAATACAAAACAAACAAACAAACAAAAAGAACACCCAGTGAATCCCATTTGGATACAGTCAGTGTCAGACAGAGGACCCCGGGGTCCAGAACCCCATTTATCCACAGAGCAGAGCTAGCAGCAGTCCAAGCCTCCCCATCACAGCGCAGTTGCACAAGGGAGGGAGGATAAGATCAGTACCCCAGGCTCACTTGTTCCTACCCTGTCTACCCAGGCTTTGCTTAGAAGAGGGATGGGATGGTGGGGAAGTGACAATCAGCACAGTCTTAAGGGATAGATCTGAAAGACAGGGTTGTTGCTAAAAGTTAGAGACGGGTGCCTCCATGCTCTGGCCTCCCACCCCTCAAAAGAAAGATGTAAACGCGTGATGATTAAGCCTTAGTGGTATAATGAACCTAGGGGGCTGGATCCAGAGCCTACTGAAGCCCTCAAAGACAGTGGATCGTGCCCTGGGAGAACCTGCCCTGTGAGGCTCAGTGGACCAGGGCTGAAGTCGGTGTTTGTGGAAGTGGTATTTGCCAGTCGCCTTCCCTAAGCAAGGGCAGAGAGGTGTGTGTGGCATTCGCAGCCAGCGCTGTGGTGTGCCAGCATCAGCTGCACCAAGGCCAGTGCTAGCAACAATAATAATGATAACAAAAAGAGTCCACATTTCTCTGAGCCGTTGCGGGGGGGGGGGGAAAATGTCAGCAATAAATATTCCTTTTCTTTCTTTTAAAGGAACACTCAAAGAGAAAATGAAAAGTCAGGAAATAATAAATTGCAGGAGGAAAATGGTAGCTCCATTTCCCTGCACTGCTATCAGTCCATGCACCTGGGGTTTGTTCTAGGACTTTTTCTCCCCCTTCTCTCCCTCTCTTCCTTTTACTGAGTTTTTAGAAACCGGGAGGCGATGTTCCCAGGAAGACCATGGGCAATGGGAGTGCTATCCAAACCCCTCTGAAAGCAAAGCAAGTAGGAAAAAAAAATCACTTCATCTCATAATGGCACCTAAGTTTCCTTTACCATCACCTTTTTGGCCTCTGTCCTGCGGACAGCCCATCTGATCCCCTCCTGAGGTTAACAACAGAAGAAGACAAAAACATACAAATTCCAGTGTTTTTAGGGGTGCGGAAGTGGGAGGAAGGAGCTCAGGGAGGGAAGCAGGGCTGAAGGGCAGTCTGAGACATGAAGACACAAATGGAGTGTAATATACAGGCTGGGCAACAGTCGTTAAAGCAAATAGTAACACCTAAGCCACCGACCAATACAAACACCACAGAAGGGGACGAAAGTCATCAGAGAAATCAAAAAGCAAAAACCGAAACCGAGAAAATAATTACCCAACCTCCCCCCTCCCCTTATACCTCCCATTTAAAAAAAAAAAAAAAAAGATCTGTAAGCAAAGCCGCCCTCCCTCGCCGCTTGCCGCAGCCAGCCCCCGTCACCTCCGCGCCGGGGCGGGAGCATCCCAAGTCCGTGCGGGGCGGCGACGTGCGTGCGAGTGCGGGAGGGCGCGAGCGCGGCGCGTGCAGTGCGGGGCGAGCGGCCCGCAGCCCGGCTCGACAGGGCGCAGGGCGGCGGGAGGGCATCGCTTGCGTGGGGAGGCCTTGTGAGTGTGTGTGTGTGTGTGTGTGCGCGCGGTGGGTGCGCTGGTGGGGCGAGGGGGCGAGCTACACGTACCACTCCTTTTTGGAAATAAAAGACCCGTCGTTCTGCGAGACCATGTTCTCCGCTATGTCTAGCTGCTCGGGGTCGTACTGGAAGCCGAGTGTCCTTTCGTCATAAGGTTCAGGGTGGGCCTCTCCCTCGTCGACTGTGAAGTAAGGCCGCTTAGCATCCTCCTCGTACTTGTTGGGGCCGCCCAACTTGCGCTCGCCTCCTGCATCCTCGTCCTCGTCCTCGTAGGTGCTGCCGCCCAGCGGGCCCGGCTTCTTCTCGTCGTCCGAGTCGTCGGGGTACTGGAGGTTTTGGGCCATGGGGGGGTGATGCTGCGGGATGCCGGCCTTGCTGTAGCCGTTGCCATACACATGCTTCTTTGTGCTGTAGTCACCCTTGAAGGTGTGACGCCGGCGCCGGAGCACCACAACGAGCACCACGGCCACCACCAGGACCAGCGAGACGCCTCCCACTATGCCCCCAATCACGGGTGTGGGGATGTTCGGCTGCACCACGGATTTGCGATCATCGTTTGGAGACGGGGTGTAGGGAAATTCTGGGTAGGAAAAGACAGATGGAAGGGGGAACAGTGTCAAACCATGCGGAATCGCACCCTTGCTTCGTGCTCTCAACACCGCTTTTTGCTTGCTTTCTTTTTCTTTTTTTTTTCCGGGTGGAGGGGTGGGAAGATGAGGGTAAGGAACAGGGAAGGGAAAAATCAGGGAAAGGATGAAAGGGTGCATCCTCAGAGGGGATGAGCGCGAGGGTGCTCTGCGCTAGCCCAGGGCGCGCAGCATGCCCTGCTGAGCCACATGCAGGATCCCAGCTGGCCAGAAGTCATGTTTCCCATCCCAGCCCACCTGCTGCCTCCCAGAGTGCTCAGACTCCATTCCTTGAGAGCCTGGATGCTTTCCGTTTTATCCGGAAGGCATTTCAGATCCATTTTGCCGGAGCAGACCGACAGCCCTGGGGCTCTGCTCTGAGTTGCTGTGGTCTCGCCGGTAGAAGTCCACATGCTCCAGTGCCTCCCACAGCATCCCAGCCCTGCCTGACCCCAGCTGGGCTCATGTGGGTCAGAAAAAAGCAGCACCCTGTCACCGTCCCTCCCCTGGTCCCCACACGCATGAATTATTTGTGGCTACACAGAGCTATTCGGGGTCACAGCTTGCTGACGATCCCGCTCGCTGACCTGGCTGTGCTCTGAAGAGCACAGGTACAGTGCTCCCGACGTTTCCTTTTCTTCTGTTAGTGCCACTGCATAGTGCCACTGCAGGTGCTAATCTTGCTCCTACAGATACCCTGACCTATTTAAAAATAAATAACTAAAAAGAGACGAAGGAAAGCAAAGGGAGAGAAGCTGTCTTCTCTTTCATGCTTTTCGACACATACATTTCGTTACAGATGAAGTTACAAGACTTAAAATGCCTTCCTAATGCTCCCTGGGTTTGGTTACAGCCCCTGTCCAAGCTGCTTCCTTCACCAACTGCAGTCCAAAGCAGCATTTGCTGATGGGCAGAGAGGAAAAAGAGATAGTGAACACACAGCCTTGGGAGCAGGCAGCCTTGCCTTCTCCCCTCACAATGTCTCACCCACACCAGGACGTATCCGCTCCGTGCAAACACCCGAGACGCTGGTTCAGGCTGTGTGCTTGTTACACAGGTGAAGATTGAGTTGCTTTGCACATCTAAGGGGAGCTTGGGCTGCGAGCAGCATCCAGGAGCATCGTATGAGGAGCAGTGTGGCAGCATGGGCTGCTCTCACCATGCTCAAGGCTGCTCCAGCTTTGCATCATGCTTGTAGCCCTCACGCCGCTTTCTCCACACCCCATCTGTGAGCTGTTACTGTGCTCTGCACCCTGCTGGCCCTGGCTTTTTATCCGCTGCTGCTAAGGACAGATGCAGGATGACAAGCAACCTCAGCCTGCCCAGAGAGGGTGGCTGCCAGGACGGGGCAATGGGGAGTGAGGGATTCGAAGGAAGTAAGTTAAACAGGCTGCAAGGCAGAGTCTGCTTTCTACCCCCTCTTCCCAAGCCTGTGGGAGTCTGCTGCTGGCAGCCAAGTGTCTGCGTTAGGGCAGGAAATCTCAAGCAGGCCGGAGCTGGGCAGGGAGGGAGCTTCTCTGCAGCACAGCTTAGCCACCCTCTAAGGAAGAGGTAGAAAAGAGCTTCCTCTGGGCAGAAACTGCTGCAGATTTGGGGCAACAGGACTGAGTAAGAGTAATCGCTGGCCTGCCCCTTCTGGGATAGGGTTTTGCTTGTGCCCAAGAGCTGTTTGAAACCATTCCTGCCTTTCTCCAGTACCCTCCCAGGAGAGAGGGGAACCCTCCCAGGAGCCTGGATCGCTCTCCAAAGACAGAATTTGGACGAAGAGTGAGGGCACGTATTTTAGCATAGAGAGCTGGGGTTCTGTTCTGGAAAGACAAAACCACAAGTTGCAGCAACAGAAAGCTTGTCACAGCCAACTGGTTAATGGAAAACCTCTCTGCAGAGACAGCAGGAAGTGTCACGTCCATCCCCAGTAGTCCTGGCTGCCGATGGCTCAGTTTCCCCCACACTTGCCTCCGCAGCTCTCACCACCCCTGGCTTGTCTTTAACTTCACCCCCCAGCCTTGCAGCTCCAGACTGAAGAAGTCCTCCGAGGACTTCTCTTTGGAAGTGCTACCAGGCCTTTCTCAATAGCAGGACTGCTCTTGTGCTTGTGACCAGCAGTCCCAGCATGCCACCATGAGAAGACTCAGCTGTGGCACACATGCCAATGGGGGAGGGAGGCAGGGGCTCCTTCGCACATCCTCCTCTGCCTCCCAGCTCTGAAAACAGATGGATCGGAGATGGGAGTTCTATTTCTTCAAAAGGAGCTTGGCCCATTTTTCCATTAACAGCCCCATTAGCAGCCCAGGTTGTAGGCTGTAGACGAAATGAGGGGGAAAATGTTTTTCTACCTCTGTCATATACATTATTTTTTTCGTGCTCTTTGAGCTGCTCACCCCCAAGATAACACTTGCCTCCGTGCCACCCCCCCACCACCACCACCGCAGCGGACACAAAAATTAGCACGACACTGTGTTGGATTTCACACGTTGCTTGAGGAAGAAACTATTTTTTGCTCAGATCCCATCCCCATCCCCCTTGCAATGTCCCAGTTCCCATGCCAGAGAAAACAAAACCAAACTGTGGGAAGAGACAGAGAAAAGAGTTGGGAAGATTGCAAGCTCGCCGTCAGCCCGCTGCACTGGGAGAGCTGGTGGCTCTGGGGATGCAGGGAGGGACGGCGGCAAAGGGGTGGGCAAGAGAAAATGGACGAAGAGGAGGAGTTCCTGCCCCAGAAGGCGGAGGGGAAGGCCGGCCAGGAGCAGAGTGGCTGCCGCTGGATGGCGGTGCAGACCGGTGGGCAGTGGCAGTGGGCTCTGCCCCCAGCCAGCCCCAGTGCAATGGGGCTCCCTGCAGCACAGCGGACGCTGGCCATGCCCCGCGCACCGCTGCACGGCGAGAGTGTAAGCCCCCTTGGTGGGAGGCTGCGAGCACGGTGTCAGCCGGTGTCCTGTTTGCCGTCACCCTCCACCTCCCGCTGGGTCACGAGCCCTTGCAGCAGCTGGCAGGCAGAGCCCGGCGCTATGGGCTGCCTCCTTCCTCTGCTGCCAACCGCCAGGTTAATGAGTGACTCGGGCAGCTCCGGTGGCACCCCACACACAGGTGCTGCTGCCAGCCCCACGGAGCAGGGTTTTCCCCTCTGCCCACCAAGCTTCACGTCTGGTGGGTAAAAGAGACGGGATAAGCAGCTGTGGAGGAGAGGGGAGACTCTGAGAAGGATCTCCCTTTTTGTGTCTGCAGGGTATGTGAAGTGCACTGAAACTGGTGCAATGGCTGAGCAGCAACCCTGGGTGCATCCAGGGTCCCATGCGAAAAATCCATTAGTAAGAGTCTGGAGAGAATTAAAGCCGCTGTGAAAAGTGGACTGAAGAAACAGGAGAGAGTGCAGAGTAGGGAGGGGGAACAAGCTAGGATTTAATGCTAATATACAGAGCCTCCCCCTGTCCTGCTACCCCCATAAAAACTGGGAGCGCAGTATGAATAGGAATTAAAGCTGCAACGCTATCTCTCCCCGGGCCCGCTCTGCCAGCTGTTGCATTCAGGCCAGCTTCCCATCCTCGTGCCAAGAGCCAGACCTCTCTGGGCGGCAGCTGGGAGCGCGGAGAGACGAGGGGTCGCCCTGGGCTTTGCTCTGGCACAGGGCCGAGCCCACATGTTCCCTTTGATCCCTCCATGCGAGGCGGAGGGCTCCTGCCTTGTCCCTGCTCCTGCAGCCCAGGGAGACGCTGCGCTCCAGGACACAACCAGGAGAGGCAAGGGGGCTTCTCCTACTTGTGGAAATAACCACACATTTGGCAGCAACCAGGAGCAGAGTTGCAGTGCTGCTGCAGATGCAAACGAGGCCCTCCCCAGCACAAGGGTAGCTTAAAAAATACGTGTGGTTTTGTTTGTTTTAAAGGATTTTTGATTGTTTGTCACATTTTTGTTTTAAAGGATGGTTTCCAATAAATATGAGATCTATGCAGCTCATGCTGCCTGTCCATCAATCCCTTATTTAACATTTTTTGAACATGGCAAGGTGACAGAGGGAGAATGAGGCAAAACTATCCCTCCCATAAAGCTCCTGCAGAGAACTGGGGTGAGAACTCTTGCAGAGGTGGCACCTAAACCTCATTATTAGACATCAGAGAACCCATACAGACAAGACGCAGTTCCCACGGCAAGAAGTGCCTAGATCAGAAACAACTTATTTTTGGATGCTGGATAATTCCTCAATGAGATGTAAATCCACAGGAAACCACCTTTCAAAAAGCCCTTCTGCTCACCAAACTGCTTAGATATTTTTTAAAGATGCAACTTCCTGGGGACTTGCTTTTTGTTATATCTGAGCCACATTTCCATCCTTTCCCTTCAGTCAGAAGAACCAATTGAAAACCCAGAACAAACCAAGATCCAGGAGACGACCAGGGCTAGACCTTATTGTCCCACACCCTGCCCCTGCCAGGGCAGCAGCAGGAGCCTCCTTGGAGCTGCACCAGGAATTTGGCCCTGGATCAGGTTCAACTGCTATAGCCAAGTGAGTCCCTGGGGATATGCACCCTGCAAACATGATTTTTGTGGGATGCATATTATTGCCAGCTCCTGCCTAGGGCTTAACATACCAGGGCAGCTGCTGGTCCGTGGAACTTCCCAGCTCCCAGATGCTCTCAGCAAATGCAGCTGTGATCCATAGTTCTTCTTTAAGACACAAGAGAAGCGATGGCCACCCTTGCATGCAGGTACAGTCCATTGCAGATTATGCCTGAACTTTGACCCCCCCGCCGTTAAACAGGCTGGTGTGGAGTGAAGGCAGGGCCTTTGCCTTGGAGTCTGTGCCAGCATGGACACAGCTGGGACTTGGGAAGCTCCATAGCGTTTGCAGCGTCCGGCACCTCTGCACACTGGCCATGGCAGCCCTTGTGGAAACTGTCTCCCCTCTCCCTTCTGTCTCCCCCTTCCTCACAGTGGGATTTCTGATCTCCTTCTCCTGGAGCGAGGTGGGAGAGAGGGGAGAGGAAGGAGCGGGGATGGAAAAACCACTGGAAACTAATCCAGAAGTTTAACAGCTGCTGCTGGTATTTTAGAGTGTGACAGCTTTTAGGCCAGATGCCAAATGTGTCTTAGGTTTTAATCTCTTTGTCAGGTCACCTATCGCTTGTCAATCAAATGCTGCTCCCGCAGGGGCCCTTGGCATAGATGCCATCAGACAGGTTGGGGGAGACGCTCCTACTAAAAATCCAGAAGAATTGCATCAAACAGACCCCCCCAGACTTCCTCTCCTTTCCCCCCTGCACCTGCTCGCAGGCGTGGGGCTTAATGCTTCCCGGAAAGGGCTCTCCCTTGCACTTGCAGCCCGCCGCAAAAAGGCTCGCGTGCAGAGGGCTCCCGCAAGGCCCGCGGGCTGTTGGCAGTGACCTTGCTGGGATGAGATCACTGGTGGTGTGTAAACAACTGTGCTGCAAGCCAAACAGGGCACAGCTGGCCTCCTGCCTCGCTCTCCCAGCACCTCCTCGCCTCGCTGCCTCTCGTTGGGCTCCAGACCAGTCAGTCTGCAGCGGCCCTCGGGAGAGCCCCCAGCCCGGGCACCCGCTCCCACTTGTGCAGCCATGAGGGCTGGGACACACATCTGTGCGTGTGCCAGGAAATAGAGAGGGGTCGTATGCAGATGTGTGTGTATACAAGACCACGTCTCCATGCAGGGCTGCCCCACAGCTGTGCAGGCATGCAGGGACACGCTTGCTGGCCTCGTCCGTCTATAACCACAGCCTCTTGTTGTGCCACCCAACTGCCTCAAAAAAATAGTTGCGTGTCAGACTACATGGCTTGGCTGTGACTGACAAAGGTCCTGCAAGGCAGGAGAAGCTATTACAGGAACAGATTGTAGGAATAAAATATTAAATTTCCACTTATCAATCTCTTTAATGTGCTATAACTCTAATGGTGGTGTTCAGCCTTCTCTCCCTGAACAAATTGCCCTTCCTGCGAGGAGGGGAACTGAACCAGCCCGTGATCCTCCTCTCAGGACATGGGGACAGGAGGAAGGATGCTGGGGTGACAGGAGAGGAGGGAAGCTCCTCGTGTGAGAGAAAGGCACCAGGGGAGGCAAGAGGGGGAAGGCCGCTGCAGGTTTTTCTCTGCAACAGCTTTCTGTTTTTTTTCTCCCAAGGCTGGCTGCTCACTAGATTGAACTCCATTTATTGCATGCAGCTCTTGAAAGAGGTTTTGTGGTCCACTGACAATCCCTAAATTGCCTGCAAGACCCAAACAAATGTACCTGTAATAGCTGAGCGAGGCTGGCTGAGCCCTCCCCAGCGCTGGCCTAATCAGGCCTTAGGGAGAACTGAATAAACATATTCAGATCCCATGAATTATTAAAAGGTTTTTTTTAACTTGGTGGAGCCCTGGCCTAACGAGTTGGCTGCTAATCCCTCCTAGCGTGGCAGCTGCTGGTGAGAACCTCCTCCCCTCTCATTTAACCTCAGGCCCACAGCTCAGGCCTTTGGGAATACGTTCAGGTTACAGGCAGGCAGGCATTATTCCCCAGAAACCTTGCCAGCCCCCACTTCCCAGGGTTGGCAGATCTCATGTCCTATAAATCCACCAAAAAAAAAAAAAAAAAAATCCAAAACCAAATAAAACAAAACAAAAACCCACCAGGAATGGCGCAATTTCCGGGGGTCCAGAGGGAAGACCCATAAGCCTCCCTGCCAGCAAGGCCTGTGTGCCGTGCAGGAGACTCAGTGAAGCTGTTTGGGCTACGATGATATCATTGCATCAAGACAGAGAAAACAACTGTAGGTGGCAGTAGGAAAGATGAACAGAGGACTGTATCTGCTATTTGAGATTGGGTGGCCTAGCAGAGCAAGAGATAGGAGGTGGCTGCATACACAGAAAGATAGCTAGAAACAAACGTAAGGGGTGCACGAATGTAAAATGAGATACTGTTAAAGAGAGCCTGAGCATCCCTAAGTCTTCTGCAATATCTGTGATGAATTCCACCTCTTTCTCTTAGACTAGGGACAGAGCTGGAGGCCTTTTCTCTGTCCAAGACACTGTTTCAAATGTGACCCAAGGTGCTAGTTATTTTCTTGGATTTTTTTTTTTGTTACTGACTGGAAGCAAGTCCACTCAGTTTGTACCAGGGAGTTGTCTGATCTATTCCATCAATGCAATGCCTTTGGTGGGCAACTCACGTGAAAAGGTTAGTGACTGAAGGGATTTTGGCCATGACCATCTTCTAGTGGCACTTGAGCAGTGCCGTGCAGGGTGGATGCTCTGAGGCTGCTCTGAGTTCATTGTTCTGAACAATGAACTTGATCACTAAGCTTCCTTTCAGTAGCAAATGAAAAATCCCCCCAGAGGAAAATGTATACTAGGAACAACACAGCAGGCAAGGATCCAGGACAGGAGGTGTGAATTAAAGGCCTACTACAGTGATAATAATCATAAATAAATACCTGGTAATTAGCATCTAATTAGTGCATCTCATCCATTGACCTCCAAGCACTTGGATAGAGGAAAATTAGCTTGGTTACAGAAGTGGAGAACTGAGACAGTGAGAATGCCAAATACAATGCTACTGCTAATTTCAGGAGGTCAGCTGCATTGGCCTTCCTTTTAAGCTAGCTCAGCAGTCACCACTGCAGGAGAGCGGGTGCAATAGGGCTAGACCCCGGCTCTTCTGCTGGCCCAAAGAAGAGCACTAGTGAGTTTTCTCCGCTACAGCACAGTCTTCCGGCTGTGCAGGGCTATTCATTTGGCAGCAGCCTGCTGTATCTGCCTGAGCCTTGAGCCCACCGCAGTGTGGCAGTTTCCTTCTGTGCCACTAGCTCACTGCTGCAAGAGATACCTCCATCTCTCTCATGATAGCTGTTCACTGCCTAGATGTCGTTAGTCTACTGACAAGGGGTGTCACTCTTTTTACCCCTTAGGAGTGAGGTAAATTGTGTACTTCTTGGTGTAAGAAAGGAACAGAGAACAGGAGAAAAGGAGGTAAAATCCAAAACAAATGAGTCCAAAACCAATGCAAAGCAAAGACCTGCAATGCGCAGTTTGCATCAAGAAAATCCCCACCCTTAGTAAAAGAAGTTGTTGCCTGAAGACAGAAGTTGTAATTGCCTGGTAGTTTGTCAGCATCTCACACTCCCCTGTTCCCACCTTTTATTCCTGTCTTTTACAGTGTACCCGAAGTTTTTTCCTACCTGTGACATTGACTTCCACCAAGCCTGACCGTGTACCGATGGCATTGGAAGCTTCACAGATGTAGGTGCCAGCTACACTGTAGGAAACAGGTCCTTTAAAGTAGATGGTGTTGTTTTGGATTTCCACGCTCCCTGGCAGAGTCCCGTTTGGCCTAGGGGGAAGAAAGATCATGGCTAACTCCAGAGATGGTACTCAGGAGGGTCAAAAAGCATTGCAGAGTGATGGTGACATGTTGGTTCTGCTCTTGCCCTTTGGGAGGTACAGTGGTGCTGGCTGGAAAATACTCGTTAACCTTGCCAGTCCAAACCCCTGGACTGCATTACAGGAAATAGTCGATAGAGTGTCCTCAGGGTAAATCTGCTGCATGATGAGAATCAGGTTGTTTATATGGACCCTCTTCAATCTCTCTGCTGCAGCAGCCCATAAACCACTGTCTCAGAGCAGTGAACTACTGACAGCAGCAGCAGCTTTGCTCTTCTGGTCAACTTACATTTTAGATTTTTTTTAACCTTCTCTGTGGTTGCAAGGGGCATTGAGCTATGGGATCACATACAGCCCTTTGAATTTGGCTAAGGGACTCTGGAGCACTTTCAGTCTGTATATTTTCTCCTCTCCAGAAAACATATTGGAGCCTTAACATGATTTGGTTTCCAGTACAGTCCCCAGATAGGTGGTAGCTTTGGATAGGATGGCTACGTCACAGTTTTGTTTCAGCTCGCTCACCTCCGACAGGCTCATCTACAAAGCATTTCTCCAATCCTGACTTTCCATTTAATAGAAAATGCAGGCATGAGACACCAACCTGACCCTGCTTTGCTCCAGTTCCCTGCCCATATATCTCTCCTGGGCAGCTGACCGGCCAGTGCTAATTGCAGCGCTAGAATGAGTAGAACACTGCTGATTTACAGCCCTGCTGTCTCTGGCCTGCCTGTGTCAGAAGAGTCAGTTAAGGGCAAAACTGGAATAATACAAAAACCAGTCTAGAGATGCACAGAATAAATGAACAAAGGCAGATAGAAAAATAAATAAAATCGTGTGTTAGGAAAAGACATACATGCTCTGGTTATTTTAATTACTGAAGCAAAGTAAAGTAATTACTTCTCTTAGGCAATTAAAAATTACTCAAGTAATTCTTTC
Organism: Microcambeva ribeirae; assembly: GCA_035222435.1. Lineage (NCBI taxonomy): Eukaryota > Metazoa > Chordata > Actinopteri > Siluriformes > Trichomycteridae > Microcambeva > Microcambeva ribeirae. Next base: position 49,237 of record JAYECN010061040.1, on the reverse strand, counting down.
CCCTCCTTCCAACAAAAATGTTCACATATTGTCGACAATTTGTAGGAAACAAAAGGGAGTAATGGGGTATAATTATGTTTGTAAAAGATGCCTAACTGTACATGCACATGCTTTACATGTCTATATATCCACATAGGCGCATATGTGTAGCAAATGCATTATGCAGGGAGAGGAGCATTCTTTCCCAGCTGTACCCAGCCAGTAATGCCAAAGCTGGGGGAAAAATAGGGTTTCCTAATGTTGCTGCTCTGGGTGAATATACAAAGTCAAGGGCACATCTAGAAACTGAGCACCTTGTTAGATGAGGCAGGGGGATGCTAAAAGTGGCTATTGCTTCCTCTAAAAGCTCTCCTGACTCTCTCTTTGCTCATTATCATTAAAAGTTGAGGAGAGGAAACAAGGGCTGTTTTTCACATTCCAGGCAGGAGCAAACTGTCCGCAGCACCAATTGCTGCTTGACCCCCAGCAATGGAAAGAGGCACATTTGAGTATGCGAGTTAACCAATAGCCCTGGTCTCCTTGGTCTGCCTCTGCCTCCCAGAACTCCGCTCCCAAGCAGCCTGGGCTGAAAGGGCCAAGAGGCAACTCTGTGCCCGAGGTTCTTCTTCCTCCATTCTTTTCCTTCTCTATTTTCTTCAGTCTCAAGTGGTCTCCCTCACTCTCTACACTTCTTCCCTCTTATTTCACCTCCCTTCCCCTTACCTGCAGCTGCACTCCATCTTTCCTTTTCATCCTCTTTCAGATCAATAATCCTATATTCAGTCCAAACTGATGCACCAAATATGCAGAAAAGGAGAGGTTTGGGGATTAAATTGAAGCATAATCGAGCTTAGAAGCCTGTACTTTTAAATTCTGTACTCTCTCTCCATTTTTCTACTTTTTCTCCTCATTGCTCGTTCTCAAAGCAAAGCACTGCTGCTTCCTCCCCAAAGTAGCCTAAACGGACATCTCTTCTGCCTCGGGTGCTACAAGGGGCATCTTTACCTCTAACACTTTCCTGGCAATGTTGTGATGAACCCAGTGAGCCCCCTTTGGGTTTTAACTACAACTGGCAGCACAAACAGAGGGAGAGAGCTGAGGAGGAGAATTTTAAGAAGGCAAGAAAAACAATCCTCTTCAAACTTGTATTGTGAACAGTTTGATCTGGGAAGTGAAATGAGAAAAAATGTGTTTGGCTCCTTGCAAAGTCATTCTGAGAGTCTCTTTGCTGATGACAAATCCTAGCTAAAAAGAAGAAAGGATCCATTTGATCATTTTTTTAAAGCTACATGAGTGCTTATAGAAAAAAGAAAGAGGGAGGAAAGAGGGAAGACAGAACCACCTCAGGTTCCAGCAATTCTTATCTGACTGCCTGGATGCCTCTCCCTCACTTTCAGGTCCCTTTAGTGTATTCAGCCAAAAGCTGAAACCCTGGTGGAGATAGAACTTAATGTCTGACATGTGGGGATGACTGATCTGAAGGGAGCTTCTGGTTACAGCCAGGGCTGATTCCTGGGAAATATTTTTTTAGATGCTAAGGTTAGACCTGGAGGGACACCACTGAGTAATGGGAATGGGCCCTTAGTCTAAGGATGAACCAGAAGATGACTGAAGTTTCTATAGAGGCTCCTTATCCCTGGATGAAAATTAAATGTGCTGCTAAGGATAGGAGGACTGTAGCACTTACAGCTTCCATTCATAGGTGTGAGCTGGGGGGTTGGCATCAGATTTGCATATCAGCTTTACATCCTTCCGGTTGAGAAACCAGTTGCCATCAAAACCCTCAATAGTGACTTCTGGCTCATCTGCAATGGGAAGAAAAGGATGGAGAAAACAGGGCAGAAGGGGAGAGGAAAGAGTTATGGAAAAGGAAGGAGGAAGAAATTAAAAGAAGAGATGAGGCAACAGAGAAAGGGAGGGATTGAAAGGTGGAGAAGATGATGGGACAAGGAATATGAGAGAGGATGAATGAAAGAGAGAAGGGGAGGAACAAAGTGACATGGCAGAGGCAGAGAGGGAAAGAAGGTATGAGAAAGGGAAAGCATATCATTATTACAGAGGATCGCTTCATTTTTACCTCCCCAGAAAAACAGCAACACCCAACTCAATGCCTCCCTTCAGAAAAACCCTCTTTTGCAGGACTTTATCCTCTGCCCTGGGGATCGACAATCCAGCCATGCTCCCGCTCACTTACACTGCACGTTGAGGGTCATGCTGTCAGTGAAGCGGTCTAGCTGATAGTTCACCACGCACATGAGCTGCTGCCTATGGGCCTCCCGGCTTGGCACCAGCCGGTATCGACTGATCACTGTGATGGTTCCATTGCTATTTCGGATCTCCTGAAATTCGGCTTCCCCTTTGAGCTTGGTATCCCAAGTGACGGTGCTGGGAGGCTTCCCATTAGAGGAGGTGCAAGTAGCCACCAAGATCTTTTCTGTCCTGCCAGACTTAGCAATAAGCGGTCGCGTGGTGCCCTCCATCCAATTTGTGGGTTTGGCTACAAGGAGGTGCAAGAAAGGAGAAGAAAAGGGCATAAAGGGATGGTTAGAAACACAGTGCTATCCTCTCTGCTCCAATGCAAGAAACATTTGGCTACACTGTGCCAGTGACAGACCTTCTGATCAATCCACATCTGGTGCAAGTTGGTAGCAACATATTCTGGGGAAAGAATGGTGGATATACACTACATGCATAGCTACAGAAAGGAAAGTAATTCCTTCCATAGATTTTCAGCCTAATGTTAATTGTGAAACTCAAACTGGGGAGCAAGTGAACTTTGTGGGTCAATTCACTCATTACCTTAAATTCCATGGAGGAATTCTACTTGTGCTTAGGATCTCTCTGGCGTTTTATGTCTGTTCACTTGACAGGCACCACCAGCACATTAAACCTCACCAAACCTTTGGAGAAGAGATCACTGTTGTTGCTCCTACACTAAGAGACTGGGAAACAGGCTTGGTAGGAGGAAGTGAAGTTCCTGGTGTAGCTCAGTGAAACAGAGAGTTAATCCAGCTGCTCCGGTCTCCCTGTTCTTCACTTCCTTATGGTCAACTGGAAAGGGCATTGCAGGTGAAATTTACACCCCAGATTCATCTCTGCCCCAAGATCCCAGGACATGAGTCTCAGATTCCACCATATCTGTTTAACTAGAAGCAATGCTTGACGCTGAAAAGCATGTCCAGTATCTTACCCAGCACAGTGAGGTTCAGTTGACTTTCCCGGTTGCCAGTTGGGAAGGTAGCAAACTCACAGATGTAAACTCCCTCATCCTCCAGCTCTAGCCGAGAGAGTTGTATGGTGACGTCTTTGAAAGAAGGGTTCCGGAAAGTCACCCGCTCTTTGTAGGGAGACAGGATGGAGACCCCCATGGCAGGGTTGTAGATGGCTACATTTTGCTTGGAGCCATTGGTGGCTTTCTGCCACGTGACCTGTGTGATCTTCACATTGGGGTGTAGGTTGGTGAAGCTGCAGTGCAGGACCACATCTGTTCCAATGAACCCTGAGACTGTGTCATTCACTATGACAGTCTGAGCTTGCAGCCCTGCAGTGACAATGAAAGACAAGAATATACATGTACTTCTGAGACAGAGAAGGGGAAGAAAAGAAAGCTCCTTCAATATTTGGCCCATGAACTCCATTCTGCAGCACTTAGCATCTTCATTCCTGTTGATAAACACCACCACCACCTTCCACCCTTGATGTTCATTCTCAGTGGACAGCTCTTCACCATGACCATCCCTAATGCTCTAGAGACCATCTAGGTTTCACAATCACCAATAGGCACAAGGCTGGACAAAGAGTACTTTCCTTCCTTTTGCCTTCAGCTTTGGAAGGCATTAAATCACTTACTGCAAATATTCAGAACACTTGTGTATCTGTAGGCATACAAACGCACAGATATTTATCAGTACAGCATGTACCAACATATGTTAGCACACACTCAGACATCCATTTAATCCTGTTGGAGGTGCATCAGGAATTAAATAAGCTGCAAAGACCAAGGCCCTGATTTCAGACTAGCAATAGCTCCCGACTAACAGTAGGATTGCTGACTACTGCACAGCCATATAGTTTGGATGATCTGCCTGCATAATCTAGATCTTTTGTATGTGACTGCGGCCCAGAACTAGCTGTATTTTGGAAACTTCCATCTTGATACTGTGGAGTAAAGATGAAGAGTGCTGGGGAAAAGTGGTGGTTGGACTTCAGAACGGACACTCTGTCTCAGCTGAATCCTCCCCTAATAACTGGAGAAAAATGTCTGAAATTCATCTTTGGCTGCCACTGGGTCTTTCCCTAATCTGTGTGATTCTGAGATAATGCTCTGGTAATTATATAGCCAGTATTTATATGAGAAATACAATGGAGAAGCAAAATGGTGAGAACAAGAAAATCGGGTTTTGCTCACTCCTGGCAGAATGTGAAATTGGATGTATTCTGGGAAACAGGGAGAAGAAAAGAAAGAAAGGGTGCAAGAAAAGAAAAGATGTACAAGGAGTAAGGAAGATGAAAGGCTGATGAGAGAGAAAGAGTCTGGGGAAAGAGAAAAAGGGATGGCAGGAGAAGGAGGTCAGCATTGTCTGAGAGGAGACAGAATATTTCTGAAATGTCTCATTTCAATGTGATGACTTCTGTACTATTGCTTATCTCCCCTACCCTGTTCTTCCAGTGGATGAATGGCACCCCTGAGTGCAAGGCTAAAATTAATTCCTTAGTCTTGGTCCCCACAAACAACAGAGATGTATACTGTTCTACATATGAACACGGGCAATCTCTTTCATGCATTTTGACAGACAGGCAAGTGTAGGAAAATGCAAGTCTTCTCACCCTCCAACAACAAGATCTTTACCATCCTCTCTGCAAGCTCCCATGTAGCCCCCTCACACCACGGTTGTTGTATGCAGTCTGACCTTGCTCCTGACTTCTCAGCTAAGCCTTTTCTTTTCTCTCTTTCTCCTTTCCTCCATGCCAAGCGAGTGACCCTGAGGATAAGCCTCAACAACACAGCGGGCCCCAAGACGCCATCAGCTGACCACAGTCAGCAGCAATTAAGACTGAAACTCAGTCTCTAGAGCTTTGTGCAGACTTGCCCCCTTCCCTGAGTCAAGGCCTGGTTTGCCCCACACCCTACCGCTGGGGCTGGGTGGTGAGGAATGTTTTTCAGTGCTGCTTACAGACACTGTAAAGCACTGGTGCCCTCATGTGCCTGTATGCATGAAGCCTTCAGAAGCTGAGCTGACAGGATAGCATGTTCCCAATTACAATGTGGATAGGGTCAGTATTACCATGAACAATGTCCTTTCTGAAAACGGAGAGAAGTCACGCTCTGAGGTCATCACTAGCTGGACTGTGTTTGTCCATGATATCTGGAGTCACTGTCCTTGGGAAAAGGATGTCTAGACAATAGGACATGATGCAACACCTTTCTGACACCATGTAGCTTGTGTGCTGGTGAGTCTGCTGGTCGACAGCAGCCATTCTGATGAAACCAAATGCAGAGCAAAGCTGAATTTGGATAATTCTATGCTGAGATTTGAGGAAAGATGGAATGGATGGGGAGGGGGGAGATGTCTCCAACTTGCTTTGCAGCATACTCTGCTCCTTCTACCCTGGAGGTGAGAAAGCCTCTTTCAGAGTTGCCCACACCTGCAGAGATGTGCAACAGCTTTGCCAAGCAGTCTAGCTCTGAAGCCTTGCTTAGAGCCTTGCAGAGCATGTGGGAGCTTGCCAGACAGAAAAAGCCATCACGTAGCAAAGGTGCTGGGAACAACCTGCTGCCCATCTCACAGCTGCCTGGCTGTAGGTGTGCAGAGCACTCCCTCTTTCTCCCAAGGCTGGAGGAGAGCAGATTCATCAGCACCTGTCCCCACGTCTTTCAAGAAGGGCCCATGCCCTGGAGCAGCACCTGCTCGGAGCTGGGGCGATGGCACAGCTGGCTCCAGTTCCACACAAGCTCCGTGACCCCCCCACAGGCCTCAGCAGTTCTCTTTGAACCACACTTTCGAAACCCCAGTAAAAGAGGCCACATTCGCAATGGGCTGAGAGCTTGACAGGAGGAAGTTGTGGCCCTGTGCCTTCTCACAGTGCCAGGAAAGGAGACCAGACCAAAACCATGGAAGTGAGGGGAAGGAAAGTCACTGGGTCCCCCTCACTCACCTTTTTCCCTCACCTTAAACAGCAGCAATAATTTCCAGTTCTATCCTCCCATGCTTGCTCTGCCCTTATCATGGGATATGCTCATCAATGCAGGGTCTACTTGGACATAACTTTGCCAAAAAGCCCCACAGTCTTTATTGCTTATGAACCTGACCCTGATACCTAGGCATCAACCAGACCCCAGAATGGTTGGGCAGAACCCTCTTCTTCCCAGGTGCAAAGAGTCAGCCTTTTGGCAACGGAAGAAGCCAGTGCCATTTGAGGACTGCTTGCCAAAAATAAAATGCGGCCAAAGCTAGGATTCAGGCCTGTACATGCAGCACCTTTAACAAAAACACATTCCAAACTTTCTAGAGGCTTCAGGGGAAAAGAGGGGGGAAAAACAGCAGAAGAAATAACAAAAAAAAAAAAAAATCCACACCACGGAAATCATGTTTCCTTTCCAGGTGACTGAATAACTCTTGGCGCTATTGCAAGACAAGGTAAACTGCTAAACTGCTTGAGTTCTGCTCCTCCAAATGTCCCATTAGAGGAAATAACACACACACTGCTGTTCTCCACACCACGGCAATAGCACCCCTATCTAAAGGAATGGTGAGGAAATAGAACAGACTCAGTAAGTCGGGTTCTGCGAGTTGCTGGATCAGTTTCCCATGCTCCCAATCCTAAATCAGAAGCTAGAGGACAAACTGCCTCCTGTCATGCTCTTGAAATTGTTTGTTTGCAAGGTGACTGAGCTGGGGTGACCAGTCTTCACTCACCCTGTTACACGCGCAATAATTCATCAGGGCAAATGCAAAGATTATTGATAGCAAGAAGTGTGCAAGCCAGGAAGCGGGGAGAAATTAAAATCACTAATCAGTTTCTGGAGTGGCTTGGACATATTAAGTGGGGTGTGTGTGCTTGCATGTGCAGTGCTGGGATCTGTCTTGATTTTTCTTTACTGAATGATGTGTGTAGTCGGTGTGAGAGAGAGACTTGGAATATATCCTGCCATTTGCAGTTCCTGTGCCAGATCTCCTAGTGCCCACCAATTGACTCTGACTCCTCCCAGGGGGCAGCCAGCAAATGAGGAGGGATTAGATGTATAAGTTGAAGCATGCCAGATGGGGATTTACTTATTACGGTTTTTGGTTGTTGGGATCTTTGGGTTTTCTTCCTGGTAAGGGCCAAAAGCAGAAAAAGCGGTAAAAGAGACCCAGCTGAGTGCCAAAGACATGTTGCTGCCAAGACCTCATTAGCAGAGACCTCTGGGATTCTACTCCTCCACCTTGGCCTCTGAAGTGGTTTGTGTTGATGCCTTTCCCCACGATCCCAAGCCCAGATATTTACTAGGTCATACAAGGCCTTAGGGGTACTGCATAGAACTTGTGATGCCCTCCAGCACAAGCAGCAAGCTGGGAACGAAGGTCTGGGCTCACTGAGTGTGAGGGAACAGAATAAATATGAGGCATGCCTGGTTAGGAACATCTCAAGTGTCTTGGATGGGCATGTGCAGCCAACAGACATGGCTCTGTGAGAGTGCTGTGTGAGGACCAAAAAAGAGATTTTCAATTATTCACTCAGACATGCCCATCACTTTCACCTCTATTGAAGTAGCCTGGACCTCCATGGAATCCTTGTTCTCTCAACCTGACTTCAATGCACTTCTTGAATGACGCCAACCACCAGTCTGGTCAAGATTGCTGTTCCCTTCACTGGACAGTTCCCAAGAAAGAAAAGAAAGAACATGCTGACCTTTGAGTTTCCAAAATGCACCAATGACATACAGTGCCTAAAGGGGACCAGCTCCTAGCTGTTGTACAAATGAGGTGCATAGGCAAGAAGTCAGAGAGAGAAGGTAACTTGGAGAGGGGTCATGGGAAATACTCGGTGGGAACTGTACCATTATCAATGAGCAATAAGCAAGTCTACACAGGACACAAAGGCTACCAGGTGTCATCTGGTGTGCTGTCTTCTCTCTTCCTCGTGGCTACCACGATGCATTCAATACCCGCCCTGAAACAGAACTGTAGCTGACTCAGTCTAGGCAACTGGTGGCTCTTGAACTGGGAAACCTTTTCTCCTAAAAGCCCAGGAGGTGCTGTAACATTTAGCTCCCACACTCGTAAGAACTGGTTCTTGCTTCCCCATACAGAAAGCTCTGGAAATGATCTTCGGGCACTAGCGAGCTCTGTCACAACAGCCAGCCTCCAATCAATGCTTCTTTGTTACAAGCCATGTGAACTCCACTCAGATTTGCACAACCTTGCCTCTGCTGAGCCTCTCACCGATTTCTCTCTCCTGTTCCCTGATACGAATCTCACCTCAAGGGCATTGAAACAGCCCTTGGCAGCAGTGTGATGAGCCACCCTTTGGTGTGGCAATATCATGGCTGATGCAAATGTCAGAGGAATCAGTACTAATAATCTTTGCATGGCTAAAAACTAAACTGAAGGTTTTATGTGGAAGGTCGCAATAGCTGAGGCTCACAAAAGGACAAAACATTGCATCATGCTTTAATTTCCAAAAGACCCTACACAAAGCACCCAATTTTGAGATGGCCTGTTGCAGTGCACCTTGATTATGAGCAATTCTGTTCTACACATGGACTAGTATGCCTCAGGAAAACTTCAAACATATGTCCAAATCATTTTCATGAGGAGAAAAATGGGATGGTGCAGGTGCTCAAAAGTTCCTTGCTGGTACTTCAAAACTTTCCTTCTGAAACTTTGAAACTTTTATGCCAAGCCTTGCCTATTTTTAAGTGGAGACCAAGGTCTGAAATGCAGCGCTCTTGAGGCAGAACACAGCCTGCATCCAGCAACGTAAGGAATGCCACAGTTGTGTGAGGCAGGCCAGGAAATGGGAAAGAAGATTCTGAATCCCATCAAAAACAGCAAGGAAATTTCAGGCGACAGGAAGCAAAGGCTTGAAGTGATACTTGGCCAACATGTTGGCCCTACTCTTGCCTCAGAGACTCTGTATCGATTGCCAGGCATTCAAATCACTGTTCTGCTGTTCTTCCAAAAGCGGACACCTCACCCCGCTTAGTCAGTGGCTTGCAGCTGATTGCAGAGATGAGCGCTTTCAAATGACTCACCAAGGTCCACTTCCTGCAGCAGGAGGCTTTCCCTGGAGATCTAGGGTGGGAAGGCTGCACGTGAAAGGTCTGAGGTAACATTGTGATCTAGCAGGGGGACATCACGATAAATGGCGAGCCCAAGCATTGCTGCCCTCAGCAGAGAGCTGGGAGCTTTATGGGAGATGACAGGAGATGGCAGCATGTACAATGGCCCATCTGGCTCTTATCAAAATCCCTCTGAAGAAGAAAGAACGGGCTTGGCTCTGGCTTGCAAATGGAAAACACAAGGCCTTTTACTCTAGGTCACTGGTTCATATCTAGAGACAGCACATAGCAGTGACAGCAGGGTTGTTATCTGAGGGCTGGTCAATGACTTGTATTGAGTGAGAGCTCTAGGCAGCCCTTCATTGGCCGTCTGCTGGGAAGGACAGTGGAGATGCCTTTGGGAGGAAGCAGGGTTGCCTTCTCCTGCCCATGCAATATTTCCTCTTTGGATAAATAGAGCACAAAGCAGTCTCATGAGCAATTTGAATGAAAGATCTTTCCTGGGGGTTTGATCCACTGATACTTCCCTTTCTCTCTGTTAAGGTTTTCAGAGTCTACTTTATTGTGCTGTCAACTGGATTTGCACAAAGGCCCTAACCAAGACCAAGGGCATGTTTGTGGTAGGCGTTCTTCATCTAAATAGAAGAAAGAAAAACAGAAGCTAGGGTAAGATCATCCACAGATAGACCAGCGAGTGAGTGGCAGACATGAACACCAGAGTGAACCTCTTGCTATCTATGCCCCATACTTGCAAGCAGACTCAGTTGCAGTCAACCCCCTATTTCGCTAGGAAAATGGTTGCAGAACAGAGGAGTGGGAAGAGAAAAAACTAGATTTATTCCCAGTTCTCACTCTTTGCTCTACCTCTCCTGCCTGTAGCACAGCTACTTTGCTGCACCCCCAAGTCAAGGGGAGGGGAACATGCCCCCTGGCAAAAGCAGAAAGGCTGGCAGAGCAGGGCTCCCGCTGGAAGTGCTGACACAGCACTGGGAAAGGCCTTCCTGCAATAAAGCTATGAAATCCCATGCTCAGCAACAAAGCACAAAGGCTCCTCAGTCACCGCAGAGGAGCCGGCTCCTGTTGCCCGCCCCACCCCACAAGCATGTCAACTAATCCTTCAGCAAGAGCTGCCGGTTCCCACACACCTGAGCAGCAAACCAGACTGTCCCTTGCCTCTGTCTGACCTGCAACATGCCTCAGCTCCTGGCCCACGTACCCAGTGATGCATCCTGTCCCTACAGTACGGGGACTGGACTTCAATCCAGGTCCTCCCTCAGTGCTTTTCCCACTGTCTGTGCCAACCTACCCTGTTCGCTGACTGGCTTCAGAAAACTCCTTCTTGCGGAAGATTCTCATCAGCCTGGTCTGCAATGCTTGTTTCCTTGACTTATCCTCACACAGTTTGGGCCCTACAAATTTCCTGACCCCTCTTCTGTATCTCGAACACCATCTCCACAAGCCAGCCCCTCACTTTCACCATCCCATCCCTAGCCGTTCATTCCTCTGCAGCAGCACCAGTGAATGTGTCCAGGATCATAATTCTCCAAGAGGAAAAGCTGGCAGGTGGCTAGGCAATGGGGAAGCGAGACAAAAGAACAAGGAAGCAAAGAACCTTCTTCCTCCAAGAGCCGTCTCATTGCCCTTCAGCAAGGAAAATCATGGAGTCATCTTGCTTGCCAACCCTGACCTGTAAACAAGGAGGAAGGCTGAGCCTGGACATGTCTGATGACCTGAGAAAAAGCACCAGATCTAGAGCCAATTCTTTTTTGGTGGTTGGGTGGGGAAGCCAGGGTAGAGAAGAATGGTACAGCTGGAAAATCAAGTCTGGAGGTGAAAGAAGCTGAAACACTGAGCAGGGGGAGACTGTTTTAACTGAAACTGTCCTGGGACCTTATCTTGATGGGCTGAGTCCCTAGATTTGCATGAGTATTTTCTCTGCCTCGCCTTGTTCTTGGCCTGCTGTGTTACCCTAGGATATTGTTCAAAGAGTCCTGCTTCAGAACTAAATATCCTCACTATTAGAGATCTCCAGGTGCCAAGGAGGAGGGGTTTAATGAGGAGCTGTGAAGAGGTGATCAAGCTAGTAATCTATAGAGAGTCTCATTCCCAAAATGGAGGTACATCAGACAGAAGATTTTCAACAACAATAAAAAGAGCAAAATAAGACTGATGGCAAAGAAAGGCAAATCCTTCCCTCCCTAGGCTGATAGCTCAGAACAGGAGCAGGAAATGAGAGCTCACAGGGCTCATAGCCGCTGGTGACTCACTCGCCTCCACAATGGGAACACAACAAAGCCGAAACTCTGCTGACTAAGGGCTGACTTCAGCTCCAGGGTTAATGGTTGGCAGCCCCATTTCTTACTGCCCCCACCTGCCACACAATCCTCTAATGCTCTCTGTCCCCAGTCAAATCAAGCCTCTTATCAAAGGAGTCCAGTTACAGGAAACTGCCTAACAACACCAACATGTTGGTCTTCTGTCTAAGGTACGGGGCGGGGGTAAAAAACAACCTCTGCCAAACCATGCTCATATTGATCAGGCCTGAAACTTTTTATGGGAAAGATCTCAGCTCCTACTTTCCTTTAGGTGAAATGGATGCTAACCAATGACAGCTTTCTGAGTACGCTTTGCTTTCCTCTTGTTCTTACTCTCATTATCATTTTGGTATGCAATTTACTGCTGGATATTTCACCATTCCCTTGAGTTAAAGAGAAATATTTTCCACAATAGATAAGTGGGTATGCCTTGTTCTGTATTATTATATTTTATACAAAGATGGAAATGATAGAAATAGGTCAGGGTTGTTTTGTTTTGTTTTGTTTTTTTGTGACCAGAACAATGTGATACAAGTTCTGACAGCTTTTGACCCATTGGAAATGGAAATTAGGAAAAATATCAGAACGTGAATGCAATCGTGGCACCCAGGATGCAAAAGGATGATCCCCTTCACTGACCAACTGCTTGCATTTTGTCTTGTAATGCCTTTTTGCTTGTCCTAGAGATAATTTTACAGGAAAGCTGAAGAGACTAGATCTCCCATCTCATCTGGGTTGTTTGTGAGACAGGTTGTCGCCTGTCTGATTTCCAGCAGGCTGCTACTCAGCTTTCTTATCATAAAGTCCCCTTGCAGGGGGCTAATTTTACAGGACCCTTCCTCATCCCTGAATTTATGAACTTCACAGTGCAGAGTGATACCATACTTCAATCCTACCCAGGCCCCACCTGTAAGAATAATACCCCATATTTATAGAAAGCTTTGCATCTTCAAAAGGCTTTTCAAATATTGACTAATTAATCCTCCAACACCATAAGAGGCAGGGAGGTATTATTATCCCTGATTCAAGGGATGGGTAAATCAGAGGTGCTGAATGACAAAGAAAAGTGCCTAAGGACACCCAGGCAACCAGTGGCCATCTTGCTCAAATGGCTTGGGTTGGATGTGGGTCTCTGCATATCGTGATGACAGCTCCTGCCTAAGGGAGTACAGAGATACCGTCATTACAAAGGTAAGGCCTCACAGCCTCACCCCTCACTCATGCAAATATACAAGGTCACCCTCGTTTTTTTTTTGGCTGAGGAAACTGAGGCACAGAGAGGTTTCTGTTGTAAAAGTCCAGAAGGAACATGTTTGCAGAATATCCGTGTTAACAGCTAGACAACGTGTTCCCAAAATGTGCCTTGAGTGGTACTCAGCAATGAACAAACAGGTTGTGACCCAACCTACAAAATTTTGTGTTAAGAACATGCCACAAACAATGAGAGACATTTCAGCTGACAGGGACGCACTGAAGCTCAGAGCAAAGCCAGCCTCGCCATTCCAGTCCCCATTGCCCTGAGGTGTTGACATGCACTCTGCATTTGTCTCACTGCTTCTTGCTAAGGCCTGGCTGACACCCCAGGGGTGCAGAGCTTTGCCAGACTGGTGGCTGTGGGACTCCTCCTAGCTACTGATCCCGCCTGGGTTTGGATCTGCCATGGCCAGCTACAACTCAGTGGCCATTCCACCTCTGCAAGGATGGCAATCAGAATTGGGCCAATTGGGCTGAACGGGGCTGCGTTTGACACCAGAGCCCACCAGTTGCACTGGATCTGAAAGGGCTGAGCAGAGGGCAGCTGGAGGAGGCATTAGCTCCATGCTGGATGGAGATGCGTCTCTACTATCTATTAAGGTCGCAGCCTCCACACAGGCTGTCCAGGGAATGGTAACTGAGCACTGAAGGGGCTGCACAGGTGGAAACTTAGCGGAGCCTCTTGAGCTTGTTAAGACTCGAGTCTGTAAACAATTGGCAGGACCACCCATTAGCAGCTGCTTGTGATGGCCCAAATCACGAGCATTTGTGAGCGTTAGGCCATAAATAAGGGTCATAGGTGGTAGGGAGGCCTCCCACAAGGGGTCATGCTCCCTGCTTTGTACACACAGAGGTCTGGGATGGATGGGGCAGCAGCTTTGTCTTGCTGGACATTGTGAGACCAATGCAGGTAGGTTCCTTCCTATCAGCCTGGAAAGGTTAGGCAGGTTGGTAAGGGCTGGCTGCCTTGTTAAGACAGATATTGCTTAGCCCAGAGTAGAGGACAATTCAGGAAGAATGGGAACACAGAGCAACTTGACTTGTCCTGCAGAGGGGAGGGAAGGTGTTTGCAAAATAGTAACCAGATCATAGCAGGCTTTGTTGTGTTTTCAGAAATGCCAGGCAGCTAAAGGATCTGTTTCTTTTTGCTGGTCCTTCTTTATTTGTTTATTTCCATTTGGTAAGGAAGCTGGGTAGATCCAGGAGAGGATCCAGACATTGCTCTCAGGTCTCTGTTCACAAGCGTGCAATGCAGTGGCAGGCTGAACAAAGGAAAAGGTGGAGCAGAGTAAGGGTAGGAAGGGAAGGAACAAAGGAGAAAGGGAGGAAAGAGTGTAGCCTCCTGCTCCTGCCCAGGCAATAAAAAAAAAAAAAAAAAAACAACTAAGCCTCTTGTTTTAGCAGGTTGGTTTAGAGTAGTGCTGAAAGCATCTCAGTCAAAACAGGGGCTCTGGAGTGGCTCTTAATCCGAGGAGGGATTTGCTTCTCCTAGCGCTATGCAACTCCTTGCCCATTTGAAAACAAAGTCCTCCCAGGGAGAGCAAAACTTGCCCTTTCTGATAGGGTAAACAGGGATAACCAAGGACCTGGACTTAAACGTTTTATCTACTTGATGTAACACGGCAGGCATGGAAACTTCTAGTAACATTTCTGTGCCTTATTATCCCTTCCCTGAAGGTGGGGGGGCCTGTGTTTGCAAGTAGCTCCAGGGAGGTTTCAGATTGTGAAAGAGTATTTGAGGGGATTTGATGTTAAATGTCACCTATGAGGTGGAATGACAGGCCTTGCTGAGTCACTCACTGGGTGTTTTCTGGCCCAGGCACAAAAATGGCACTGGTTTCATCCAGCAGCACATCCTGGGAGGCATTTCAGCTATGCATCACCCAGAGCCTGATAGACTCAACTGGGAACTACACGGGTTTGATGGTGTTTGGGCTGGTGTTATATGGACAAGGAATGTAGCTACATGGCCTGAATCTCTACAGCAGGCTTGAATCACAGATTAGCTCTAAATCTAACTGTTCCTGAAGTTTAGCTTCATGATAGAGACAAGCCAGAACCATAAGGCCATTGAGTTCCCATAAAGGTCCATTAATGATCAGCAGGATGGAACAGGCTCAGAGGCAACATCCCATTTCCAGCATGACGCTGGAAAAAAAAGGCCCAGAGACTCAGGGTTAAATAGCTCAGTTGGCCCTAGTTGGTGTATTTCATTGACTTTTATCATCATTTTATTGACTTGCATTGAAACTGCCTCAGGATTAAGCTCTGGTTCCTTCTTGCGTAGTTATAGGATGCATTCAAAAGTTTGGCCGTGTGGAAGGGAACAGCAGGCTGCTCAGCTGGGCGGACGTATTAGTCTCTGTGCCATTGGGGGAGAGCTCCAGCAAGTCATCTCGGTCTTCAAACACCATGAAGTCAGCTGCTGTCTTGGGATGTGTGTGTGTGTATGCACGCGTGCAGTCCCAGCTGAAGCTGGGGAGTGAGGAAGTTGCCACAAAAATGGAAAGCATGTGAAAAGAATTAGAGCTAGTGGAAAATTTTCCCACACATCATATTTTTCTGTTGGAAAGGGCCATTTCGTCCAAGCCAGACAATCCACTGGAACGTGCTGATTTTGACCAAAGTTGTTTTTTTTTTTTAAAAAAAAAGAAAACCTTTTGATAAGGTCAAAATGTTTTGTGCTAGCCTTGGAACAAAATGTTTCTTTTTTTGCTCCCTGCCCCCCATCTTAAAACAAAGGTTTTTTTTTTTCATTTTAAAACTTTTCACTTTAAAACAGCTTTTTATTTTAGACTCTTATTTTGCTTAAATGTTATATTTAAAAACACTGACCAGAGCTGCAATCAGAATGAAATTCTTTGATTGTAATGCAATGGGACATTTTGGATTATGCCAAACCAATGTTTTCTTTTGAAATTTCATTTTTTTGTGGAAATTTTCAAATGGCAGTCTGTTTCCAAGCAGAATAAAAGCTCACTGGGATTTGTCCCCACTGCAAGCTTATTTTGCATTTTACTCGTTTCTCCATCTGACCTTTTTTGATAGATCTCACACCCAAAAAGAAAGCATCTCCTGCCTGCCTCTGAAGCTGCCAACCTTCATTTTCCACCATTCCTTCTGAGCAGTATCTAGCTCCATGTGGACTCATTTTGTAAACGCATCATCCCACCCTATAATCAAGTTAGGAGTTAAGGGCCCTGAGATCAATGGAAGCAGCCTTGTGATGCTACCAAGGACATGGGCAAGAAGGGCTCTGGCTCTGTATATCCCTGCTCCAGTGCCTGTCCCACTAGACGCTCCCTGTCTTCTCCTTCTTCCTGACAGACGAATTTGCTCCCACCCTCCACCTGCCTGCTGTGCCCACCTCCTCCTCCGTCTGCTGTTTGTGTCTTCCCACTTTCTAACAGAGAGAAGGGAGCCTATTTAAAAGGACTTGTGTTCTTTTCAGAGGAGGTGGATGTGGGGGGAACAGAGGACACAAACCAGACTCTTACATATTTTATCAGATGCTACGATATGCACACAGTTCTTTTGGGAAAGTTCTTTCTACATTTTTAATGATAAGCTTTACTAAGACTTTTCCCCCAAAATGTCAGTCAGGTCCTCTAGCAAGAAAAAAAAAAATTCCTGCAGGACATTTTTTCCTTTTCCCTTGGAAAGCTGAAAACAACTGGGCAAGATCTCTCAGCACCTGGCTGCACAGTGGAAAGGCTGAATGCTTGGCTATCACATGCAGCATCTGCTCTTAGATATGCTGCTGAGAGCTCCAAGCCAACGAAGTGCGTCCTTCCTTGCAGCAGTGCCCCCAATGTCAGCCAGTGTGTCAGCTCAATGACCTTCTTTGCGACAGTGCCCCATCGCTTTCCACAAATGCCGGCCCCGTCTGCCGCCTCCTGTCAGCTCTGCAGTGAGGCTGCCTGCTCCAGAGCACTGCAGAGCTGCACTTGGTGTCGAGGCATCTTTGTCCCCATGGCAGGGAAGCACATGAGCTCGGGACAGGTGGCCTTTGAGCAAAAACACAGAAGCCCGGAGCTGGAGGACTTGTGTGACAGACATGATAGACCTTGACCTCCCAAGCCAGGTCCCACAGCATCTTTTTTGGCTGAGGAGCACAGTCCCCATGGCAGCACCAAGGAGGGCACAGGAAGAACAAGTTGTGCGGTTGGCCCTTAGGAGATGAGAACAGTTTTCCTGGGATTCTGATGCAATAAAAATGGATGGGACAAGCCTGACCTGGATTTGATGTTTGGTCCTAAGGTAAGTGACGTTAGCTTCCCTTTGTGCCTCACTGTGTCTTGCTGCCGGGGGTAGGGGTCCCCTGGTACCCTCAGCCTCATGGTTGTCACCCATCCTGGGTTGTCACTAGTAGGTGACAGCCTAAGCTAAGGTGTCAGTTGTTTTCCACTTCTTCCACTTTTGCTCTGGAGCAGCCATTGCTTGAACTAACAGCTGCTAAGCACCATTTTGACTGTTGCTTAGGTATCAAGGTGATAGATGTATCACGGCTGGATGCCTAAGTACCTAAGCAGATGGATGGATGGATATAAATAGCTAACAGAAAAAGAGAGGGGGGCAGAAAGTCCCATCTCAAATTTTGTTTAAAATTACCAGAAACATAGTGGAAAAAGGCTTCCAGAAGTAAGCAGATGGATATTGGGTGAATGCAAATGAAAAACAAACAAGCAAAACAAACAAACAACAAAAAAAAAGAGTTTCAAGGGAGCTTCTTAATTTCTCTATACTGTAATTATCCCATCAGGGAAACAGTGCCATTTGGATACCATGAGCATCCATGAGTGACTGCAAGGTATCTCCATACTTTGGTGGGGAGAGCCACAGGGTAGGCACTGAAAAAGAAAGATAAGTATATCAATAAATGCCATTAACTCCTATTAGTGTGTGGGGTAGAGAGTTCAAAGGGTCACTCTTCAGTTAAGAGTAATGGATCTCAGGGGCTGTGTTTGACAGCAGGAGTGGAGCGGGACAGGGCACGTCCTCCACACACAGCAGTATCAAGCAGCCATAGATGAACTCGCTAATTAAAAATGAAGTCAAGCATTAGAAAATGGTATAGCCATTCTGGTAAAAGACTCTACTTGCACTAAGCAGCCTTGTTGCACTAAGCAGCCTTGTTGCTCTAAGCAAGGTGAATATCACAGCTTTGTGCATTGCCAGTATATCCACAGGTTGGAGGAAAGATATAACCACTCATTAAACCCAAAAGCTAAGTTTCTCCCTGGTTGTGGAAAGGCACCAGTCTTGGGAACTTCCCATTTCTGACATTTTCAGCAGCGCCAGATCTGTACCAGTCATAAGGAATATGACTTGAGACCATTGCCTACACACAGATCAGCAATGAGGTGAGCAGACCGGTCTGCACTGGAATCAACCATGGAGGAATGCTAAGGTCGCGAGTCCTGAATCCAAAGTCATCCCATGCCTAGCCCCAGCAGCATACACATATGGTGAGCAGGAAGAAATGGAACACCAGAAGGTAAGGATGATGTTTCCCGAAGGGAAGTGAAGAGAATTTATTTATGGGGGTGACACACCTTCCCCAGGAAAGATCCCATCAGAAAGAAATAAAACCCCTGAAAGTGAAAATGCTTTCCTCTTTGCAGAGTTGAAGGTAACCTGAAAGGGCAGCCCAGTCTTATCCCCAAGGCTGTTTTCTTCCACCCTGCAGGCTATACATGTTGAACAAGCACTAAAGAAAGGATTGGGTTTTCTGGCTGCAGATCTCCTCAGGCAGAGGTATTGCACACAAAATCAATAGGCAGCCCAATATCAAGAGGAAGTTTACAGCCCTCAGAAAAGTGAATGTGGCCTTTTCTCTCAGAGCTTCCATATCCCTTAGGAAAGCATAACAGCTTATACACAAGCCTGCACAGCACACTTTGGGAGGCTGGATCTCACGCCTGACAACTCACCAGTATAGTGCAAATCTAAAGTAATTGCATTGTCCACCCAGGGAATATTTCAGATACTTCTGGCATAAATGAAAATTAGAATTGAAATTCTCTCATTGTAGGATCTAAAAATCCCCAGTTCCTCCTTCTATCTAGGATTTACTTTTTCTATCCTCTTATGCTGTCTTTCTTTTCATTGCTCCTACCTCAGAACTGGAATATTTTACTTTGTCTTACCTCTCTCACTATTTCATGAAATTCTCCAAGCCTGCCTTGCAACTAAGCAGTTCTCTAGACAAAGAGTGAGGCAAGGGTCCCTTGGGCATAAAGACAAGTTATCTGCAGGCAGCTGTTTGGGCTGCAGGGTTAAGCCATTTTAATTACCTGGAAGCACAGCACTAGCCAAAGAGTCATCAATGTTTAAAACAAGACCTGCTGTCCCAGTGGGGCTGGGATGTCTCAAGAAGGCTGCCTGCTGATCTCCTAGATTAAATTCTTCTGTGAGAGCTGATCTACAGCTTTATGGCAATGGGGAGAGCTTATTTCCTGAACCCTATGGTTGATTGTTTGGTTTGGAGCAATCTGTGTGATCCCAGAGCAGAGCAACTGCAACCGTCTCATCTGGATTTCAATACCCCATGCAAAATCCCAAGTACTGCGATTTCAGTAGTGTCTGAAGTTGTTGCTTTACATTGCATATCACTGCAGAGAGTTAGGTCCCCCTTTCTCAGAGCGCAGAGTTTCAAGAGATGCGTGCGCTGTCTGGACATGTCATGTCCAGAAAAGGCTGGGCTGGAGACCTCTTTTTTTCGTTCGGTCTTTTCAAAGCATGAATTGCTCCTTGATAAATTGAACAGACAAAAACAGCCCAGGACCACGTCCCGAACTTTCCAATGTCTTTTAAGGTATTTTGTTTTGAAGTTCAAAGGATCCTGATCACCTTTATGCCTCCTGACTGCCTCTGCAGTTCCAGGTCAGGTTGGTACCAGCTGTGGAAATGATTGAACAGCTGTTCTCATAAACACTGGCCTTAAGTGACCTGATGCCAGCCAACTACAGTCACAGTAGCATGGCTCGGGACTAAATGCAAATGTGAGACTGAGATTTGCAAGGGGACCCACTTTGTCATGGAGAGTGAAAGTCAAGTTTCCTTCTCAGTGATGCCAAGAGCTGTTGAAATCTGAACAACTGCTATGCACCTAGCTCAAAGCGGCCCCGGAGGACAGAGCCACCACAGCTTGCTTCATTCTCTAGTCTCAGTCCCATAGAAAAGAGGAAGCTGCATGAGAGAGAAGATAGCTCTGGGAAATGCCTTTGCAATGACTGCTTGGGTCAAATAAGCAAGGAGTCTTAAAATCTCCACACACAGATCTCCAGACCAACACCACAAAACACTGACGCTATCTCACCCAGCTTAGCATGTTGTTCACATCTCTGAGCTATATCTTCCTTTGAGTCCCTCTGTCCTTATCCTGCTGAGCCCTACCCAATTCCCAGCAGTTCCCCTTGGCCTCTGGTCCCCTCATATCCATGCCATCTTCCTCACATGCCCTCAGTGTAGCCCACTGAAAGAAAATAATTTCTGGGTGTGTTTATATGTGGGCAGAAGGAAAGGAAGGAGCAGATCTTTCCCAAGTGACTAAGATGGGAATCAGTGCTGGATGACAGCTCGTCACAGTCAAGGAACGGACAGGTCCCCCCTGACTGCTCTGGCCCTGTGAAGTCACCCAAGGAAGTGACAGTGTTTCCTACCCAGAGCTCGGATGCCCCTTAGGGTGGCACATCATTGAGGAAGGAGCCCTTCGTCACTGTTCAAAGGCTTGCAGGAGGGGTGGCACTGCCCAGGTGCCCCTAGTGCTCCTCCCCTGCCTCCTTCCCAAGCAGTGTGCACAGCAATTCAACCCAGTGCGAATCCAGTGATCATCTCTGCTGTGTTCCCTGGAGTAAACTTCTCCCATCCCAGCTGGAAAAGGCACTGCTGCACAGACCCCACATGGAGTTGCTCTGCCAACAAAAGCAAATCATCTTGGCTCCCCGCCTCCCTCCTGTCTCTTTCCAGGTCTGCAGGTACCAGGAAAGTCACAATTTTGGTCCCATGGGACTTGGGGTCTGCACGTTCCTGCTTCTCTCACTGCCATGTGGGAAGCCACACCTTGACCTCCTCCAGCTCCAACTTGCTTTTCTGACTTGGACTACTTATGGGCAGGACATGCTGGGGCCTGCTGCCTCCTCCCCATCCCTTTGAACACAGGCACGTAGGCAGTGTAGCACACCGAATGCAGCTGCACGCCATAGTATTCAGCCCTCCGATTTTCATGTGGAAAAACCACAAATGCATGAGTCACTTGGGTTCAGCAGAGACAGGACCTGCAAATGTTGCTTTTCTTCTTTGGGACAGACTTCATCCCAAGGCGCCATGCCCCACTTCTGCTGCCTCAATACCTAGCCTACCTCTTGGGAAGAAGAGACTACTGTCTGCTAGGCTGTGCTGTGCTGTAAGAATCAGACCTCAAGGCCTGTAGGGAAGGATACAGAGCTGCACTTAGTAGCTGACATTGGAGCTAGAGCTGCCAGTATGTCCACATGGACAAATGTCTATCCCTAGGACAAGTGACGGGGAGGCCTCAGTGCAACCTATTGTCCCTATTGTTAGGGGAAGGGGCAAAAGGACAGTGATGTCTGGTGCCCCTGTGGACAGAGCAGGCAGCAAGGTTTCCTGCAGAGCAGCCAACAAGTCGTGGAGGCCTGGTAGGCATCAACATCAGCTCAGCAGCAAAGGCGTGTGCACGTACTGAAGGATTCTCCAGCTTCAACAGGGGCTCACTCCCTTTATCCCCTTTCTGTAAGACACTGTCTCTCCTTCATTTCCATGATCATCCCCTTCAGGTGCCCTGCCCCTTCCTTCCTCAGGAATACAGCTGCTCAGTTAGGGCCTCTCTAAGAGATGAGGGTGAAGTGGGTGTGGGAAGGCTCAGAGGTTCCTGCCTCAGCACAGGAGAGGCCATTGGAGATGTTCGCACCGAGGAGGCCTGATGAGGAAAGGGCACTTAAAGGAAGAGGAACACTGGCTGTATTACACACACGCGCATGCATGCGCCTTGCCTTTCAGGGCTTGCTTTCCCTGACTTCCACAACCCAGCCAGAAATTTCCCCCAAAGGCCATTTTCTCAGCTGAAGAGATAATAGAGATCCAACATAAACAACCCACAATGGTAAGCACAAGGGTAACTAGCTCGCCCCCACTGCTCCCTGTTTTCCCCCTCAGTGGAGCTAGGGCTGGCGTGACACAATGAGTAATTAGGTTAATGAGTTAAGCTTGGATTTTAATTGGGATTCCCTGATTTACTGGTATATCTTCTCCTTTTGTTTTACTCCAGGTGAAGGTTTCTAAAAGCTGTTCCTACTAATGGCTCTGATATCAGAAAGGTCTTAGGGATCTTTAATTGTGTTTAATCACCACATAATTAATGATCCTTGAGCAAAATGGAGATTGCATCTAAAGTAGTTCTAGTCTTGCCCTTCAGCATCTGTTGTGTCTGGGCAAAGAGAACCTTCAGACATATTTGGGGGGTGTGTGTGGGGGGGGTGAAGCAGAGAGACAAAAAGGCAAAAGGAAAGCAGAGAGAGAAGAGGGATGGAAAGAGAGAGGGTTGAAAGAGAGAATAACAGAAGATTAAAAAGTTCGATGGGAAAAAAAGAGAAATGGAAACAGACCTATTCCTTTTCATCACCTTATGTGAGCACTGCCTTGTCTCATGGCAGATTTGTGATGAAGGGGGAGCAGATCTCTCAGCTGTTGGTTCAAGGAGCTCTATATTGCTACTCTGTCTTAGACCGTTACTTTTTGGCTGGTACAGTGTGGGAGAAGAGGCAAAACTTTTGCTTCCCCCTCTTCTCTATTTTACTGCCCAGCTCTAAAGCCAGAGAGATGCCTTTTTTACTTCTTTCACTGCCTAGCTCTCACTCATCCTCTTCTAAGAGGGTGAAGTTCTGTTTGTCCGGCTATGAATGGAAGAACCTGAAGGCTGCAGAGAACTCCTCACTGGGTAGGACAACAGAATGAAGAGGAGGTCAGCTTTTTCCCCTTTCTAGAGCCTGGAAACTAGACCCAGGAAGGGCAGGGATCTGGCATGGTGATTGGACATGGCCCCTGGAGCTCAGAGGGTGCTTCAACATCTGCCGAACACTCAAATTCCAACAAGTTACTCAGGTAAGACAGAATCACCTGTTTCAGCTCTTCCCCGTTTTTGTTGTCTGCTTCCCTCTGGCACCATTTCACACCCCTTCTGCAGGAAGACATTTCCAAAGTTCAAAACCCAGAAGGGTAGCAGGGGAGCAAGGGGCAGCAAGCTGCAACATGTCCTTGCTCTCCCGGACTACAACCGTGTGACTCCCCTCTCAGCGGAGGCCTGCAGCAAAGTCTTCGTCTCTTCCCAGAGCACAGACCAAGCCTGTCCGACCTGTAACTGTGCTGCCTGCTCTAACTTGCCCCAGAAAGGCAGCTTCAGTTGGAGATGTCATCAGGAAAGAACAAGGGCCAGGGAATGTGTCCCTGTGGCTTGGGACTTATGGGTTGAGGGCCACTGTAAGTAGAGTTGTGCAAAGAAGGGAGAGTTGTGCATATTGGGAAAGAGGTAGCAGCTTGTGGAGGCATGTGCTCTGGCTCTCAGCCCCACTGATAAGCAGCAGTTTAGTGCAGCAAAGCCGTTGTCCTTCCCATCTCTACCCTCAGCAAGGGTGGCTGGGCCAGCGTGGAGGAATTAAGAGTGTCAAAGGCTGGATGTGAACCAGTGGCGATCTGGGGTAAGGTGATTCTCAGAACTGCATGTGTTCACTATAGAGGAAAAAATCAGCCATCAAAGCAGGGGGAAGGTTTTATTTCTGATGCCTTTTCTGGTGGGCTCTTGAGCAGAAGTGCTAAGTTCTGGACTGGTGCTGGGATGATTCTGCTTTTATACTAGTATTGGAAATTTGCCCTGTTGTGGCTTCAGAAGGGACCCAGATCAGCTCTTTTGAGTTGCAACTTGCAGAGGAGAACTGTTGAGCTGGGCTTGCATTTCAAACCACACATAAACTGGGTTTGCAGGTTTCTTCAAGTATGGAGCAGCCTCAAGTAAGATTAGAAGTGGGGAGGGTGGTAGGGGAGGGGACCAAGTTCCCCTCCAGATATTCAAAGCCCAATCTTTCCTGGAAACCTTGCAGCCCATTACCCTGAGAAAGGGCTGGTGCAGAGCTAGTCCTAACTGGGAACCTGCCCCTTCCCATGTTGCAACAAGCCTGCTAACCAGGCAGGTTTCAGCTTGCTTGGGTCGTCAGTTTGGCTGCTCTCATTTCTAGTGTTTTTTCTCCTTTATTGTCTATGCATCTGCCCAAGGGCTTGAGAAAAAGCTGCTTCCCCCTCTCTATAGCATTAGCAAACATGCCAGTTCCATTTGGAATATTTCATACGCAGGCCTTTTTCTCCCACGCTTATTCCCTATCTGCCTCTCTGTCCCGCTACTGTGTCAGCTTGTCAGGCTGCATCCGTTCAGGTGTGAGCAACCAGTGTGCCTGTTTTCCTCTGCTCTTCCTCTCTAACTGTAACAAGACTAAGCACTGGTAGAGTTAGAGAGCTAGGAGCTGCAGAAGTGTCACCTGGAAATGAGGGATGTGGAGAAAGCCAGCACAAATGCATAGAGGAGAGCAGGGCAGAAAATTAGAGGCTGGTTGTGTCCATCCACAGTGATGGGCTTCAGGAAGTGCGGCACTGAAGGGGGAAGAAAGAAAGGCTACAAAACTGGGAAGAGGATCTGGATACAGTGTGTATCTATAACATGCCACTGGGCTCAGTCGTTGCAAGCGGATGAGGGTCTCTGTCCCAAGAGCAAGGCTGGCCTATACAGACTCTGATCCTGGGAACAGCTACATTGATTTTAGCAACAGGGAAGATCTGGGTCAATCTTCCCTTCCCTCCCAACACAAAAGATCAAACTGCCTGATTGTGTCATTTATTCCCTTGTAAACAAAGCAGCCAAAAGAGAAAGCCAAGCCATAAATGAGAAACCTTCCTGGAGACGCTCCCTGCAGAGCAGCCAGGCAGAGCAGGAGGAGAGAGGGGTCAGTGGATTCCTGGGGTGACATCAGTGGCCACAGGAGCTGGCTTGGGCTGTGGCCCAGGGGAAGGCGCAGTGCCTGCCTTTGCAGCAGAGGTGGCAAAGGCAGTGACATGCTGTTACTTGGGTGTCAAGGTGAACATGGACATGTACATGCTGTGCATGCAGATAAGACCTTCTCTAGGGCAGGCAACCTCTGAAATTGAGCAAAGAGGTAATTTGGCAGATGGAGAAGGGGAGAATATGGCTAGTGCTGTTACAATTATAGGGATGTTCCTGCCTATAATCCTGGAAGTGGTTCCTGTTGTAATGACTATTCCTCAACCTTTTTTCAAGGTGTCCTTCCAAGAGCTTACATAGGGTGGTGTCCTCTTAAGGCTTCAAAGAGCTCCTACAGCCTACACCATCCTGTTGGGGTGCTGGCTGATTTAAAGGGTAACTTGTTGAACAACCCCCACTGCTGTCTTTAACCATGATCAAACAGAGGCATTTATAGTTGTCTAGTCACTACCAAACCACTGCCTCCTGTAAACAGACACTTGTAGTGAAGGAGATGGGAACATCCACAGAGCCAGGAGATCCTGATGCAAAAGGAGGAGGTGCTGGGCTAATCAAGTTGTTTTCTTCAACTTGTGTTGCAACTTAGCTATGATATACCAAAAAGTAAAGATTAGCTGCTTTCCAGCTGTTTCTGGGAGCGAGGGCTGACGTGCTGGAGAGCTGAGCTTTGGAGTGCACTTAGCAGAGCTGAGGGTAGCTGTTGTCCTCCATAGGCCTGTCTTGAACTCTGCCTACATCTTTGCCTCTTTTCCCCATCCCCACACACTGTATCTTGCTCTGTCCTTCTGACACATGTGCATGAAACAGCACTTTCCTTCTTGACCAAAGAGAGCAAACAGGGAGATTTAGTCCAGCAAAACTCAGCAAGAAAGTATAGGGATGAGGGCAGAAGGGGAAAGCTGAGGAAGCTTACTTGACCCTATCTCACTGTAGAAACTTTTTCCTTCTGACTCCGCCTTGAAACATCTGCACTTAATAAACCCAAATGCAAATGCTGCCAACAACTGAAAGCACTGTGAGAGTAGTTTCTAGCCACAGCTCAATAAAGGGCTCCCATTGCCCTTGTCAGCCACTGTGCACTGAGGATGGATCAGGCCCAAAGATCTTTGCAGTTTGTAAAGAGCTTGTTTGATGCCTCACCTTGGTGCACTGCCCCTGTTCTTTACATAGGGGTAGAAACAGAGCAAAAGACCTCAAGGGATGCAGAGCAGTCACTGCTGGGTACCCAACTTATGAAATCTCTTCACAGGATGCTGCCAGAACTAAAGGTTTAAGCAGATTTTAGAGGTCCAAGCCCTGATACAGTTAACAAGATGATGAGGAATAAAATGAACCAAAAATTTTTGAAGGGCTCAAATCCTAGTATGAGCTATAATCCATGTTCTAGTTAATAAGGGGCTGAAGGTTGCCGTGATCCATTATTGCATCCCAAAAATGGATTGCTACCCCTTCTCATCCCCTTCCCCTTAGCATCCTCATCAAGGTGCTCCTAAGATCTCTAGGAAAAGCATCATGTTCTAGCTTTCTGGTATCTTTCTAAGCCAATTAAATCAAAGCATGGAGGCTTTTAGGGAACTGAAACACTGTTATTCTGCTATGTCAGGGAATTTGTGGGCCTGTGTAGCTAGTGGAGATGTTGCTGAACTGTGCATAGAGGACAAATGGCTTTTTCATTGATAATGCCAGTGGCTGAGGCCAGAGCATTCATCAGTATGTCGTAGCTCTTGGCATCCCAGGGGACCGCAGGATTCTGCCTATCCCAGTATTAAATAACCCGTTCACAGGAGCAGAAGTCCAGGCTAGACTGAAAGGCTTTCCAGCAGCTGAAAGTGCCACATAGTCTGTTGCCAGATGCACTCAGGGGACCTTAGCTTTCAGAGTCAACACCTCCTTTGATGAATGGAGAGCAAGTCCTCCCGCAGTGCGGGTACCAGTTTGCAGCCAGCAAAGCCAGGCTTTGGTTGTCCTCTTCAATGCCACCATCTCTGTCCCAGCTACGAACACTGTACTGGGCATACACCCAGGGAGCACGAGCTGCTGAGAAGATGATAGCTCAGCTTTTCTGTCCAGGCTGCCTCATCTTCAACTCTTTGAGCATGCCTAGCCTGAGTATTTCAGTGCTTTTCCAAGCTGTGGATTTTGGTCTTCATTACTTCCAAGGAGGCTCTTAGCCTCTGTCCCTCAGTAATGTGACTTTTGGTACGGAACTATCACCATGTAGGAACCCTGGCAAGCAGATGAATCTTGGTGAGATGTTAATCACTTCTGACATACTAATAAATTAATAAATTTTTCATTTATTCTCTAGATTTAATTTCCCATCCCTGTGTTTTCTCTTTCTGTCATGCAAGCATAGTACTAAAAAATGTTGGAAGGACCAAGGAGTGATTAAGAAAGGCAGGTGGGGAGGAGGCTCTAGGAAAGAACAGTCTTTTGCTCAGTAAAGCTCTCTAAGCATCTGCAGAAAATGATGCCAGCTACTGAAATAGCCCCTAAGGTTGCAGGGGCAGAAAGATGTGAGGAGTAGGAACGTTCTCTGCACAGAAGCAGCCCCCCTCATGGAGAAACATGGTTCAACCTGTACAGCACAGATACCTTCATCTGAGCTGTCTGTACTAACCATGTGGCCCATGGGGAGAAAACCCTACTGCGTAATTTGCCCATTCTGCATAAGAAATGTATCTTAGGCTGGGTCAGCCTTAGCCTGAAAGTGCTTATTTCCTTGAATACAGAGGAGTCAGGGTACTTAGCTCCATATTCCCATGTGATGTGAAAGGCAGGCATGTAAGAACCTGTCCCCAGTGAATTTAGGCCTTTCTCACCCAACCCGGATAAGAGCGAAGGCTTCACCAATGCATCTAGCAGTCCTCAAAGGAGCTGTTGAGGGACCTCAGCTCAGCTTTCTACCTAGAGAATCAATTTCATAATAGCACTGTTTTTTTTTTATTTCAGATTGACTTCACATGTGACTTGTGAAGTGCGGGCCCATAAAGATTTTAATCTGGACTCCACAAATCACAAGTCACAAAGGGGAACATCAGGCTAACTCTCTTCCTCCTCCTTCAGAGTCTCCTTGGCAACCCTCATTCTTGCCCAAATTTCTAAGCCAAGTGCTTGCCTTTTCTGCTCTCCCTTTGCAAACCACCCCTCTGTGAAAACTGACACTGCCTTTGGATCAAGTTTCTTACTCATCACTTAAAGATGATGCATTTCAGCCTAATGCTCAGTCCTCCCTTTGTAAAATGATGCTTGGCTTCTCTCTCCCACCCCCACCACCCTCTTGAACTTGTGGTCTATGAGACAGAGGTGCTGGTACCCCAACTTTATTTATTGCAGGGGAGGCTTTAGTGACAGCCTGATGCTGCAAGAGCCTGTAGATGTTTCCCATCTTGGCACAGACGTGGTCAAATGGAGCATCCCTTTGGCAGTAGCAGGTAGGGGAGAAAACTTAAGATGCTACAGGCGCCCATCAGGTCCTTTCTGTTATCGAGAAATATATCCCCATCTTTTGTTCCCTGGATACCCCTGTACCTGGAGACACACCTGGCTGATTCTGCTTACAATTGCATGCTGGTGAGGAAGTGAGTCAAAAATAGAGGCAGAAAGGAGGTTCACTGACAAAAAAAAAAAAGTGGTCAAAGCAAGAGTAAGATGACAGTCATTCTGGAAGTCTTATCTATAATGTCATGCTCCCTCTCACTCACTCTTCTCCTGTGACCCAAAGCCAACAAGGTCTTCATCCGATAGAGGTCTGGGGCTAATGCAAAGAGTTTTCTTGCCTTGTGGCTGTGCTGAAACAGAGACAAACCCCCAAGGAGCGGGTGGCTGCAACCTGTATTATGGCAACAGCCATAATACTGGCCGCATAGAGTAAGAAAATCACAACAATAAGTGGCAGAGCCCTTCCCTGCCCCCCTTCTTGTGGATGCCTAATCCAATGAGATAGCTGAGCAGTGGGAGGCCGTGTGGCCTCCCCCTCCCATGCACCCACTGGCGGATCCAGCCTCCCTTGCATAAAGAGCATCCTTGAGTGTGGGGGGAAGGGGGAGAGGAGACACTGGAGCAGCCATTCCCGGCCCCCAGTGTGCAGGGGGAGGGGAGAGATGGGCTGGGAGGTACTTTTATGGCTGCTCCCGCCATGAGCAGGAACAAAGCGCTGGGGCTAGGAATTCGGAGCAAGCAACAGCATTTCTATGCTAATGAGAGCTCGGAGCTGGATGCCGCCTATGGCAATTGGAGTGAAAGTTGGGGCTTGAAAGGATGCAACTTTTATGTCCGATGAGCCTTGCTGGGTTCCAACACCAATCCTTCTCCCAGAGTTTTATTTTTAATTGACTCCTACCAAGCCGAAGGACATGCTAATCCGTTCCAAATGGAACAGCTGTTGAAACTGAAAATCAGCATCATAAAGTGCGGACGTATATATATTTCACGGTGCTCACTTAGTGCTCCATTCCCAAACCTCAGCAGCGTGCCCAGAACAAAGGATGCCTTGGCAGAGCGTTAACCCTGTCCTGCATCGCTTGCTGCCTCGCACCTGTGCCTCGCACAGAGAGGGCTGTTGGCTGGAACCTGCGCTCCAGGTCCTGTGTGCTGATGAATGCAGCAGTACGAGGCAACACGCTGGGAAAGGTCTGTCCCACAGGACCCTTATAACCTGTAAAGGAACTTAGCAGCTTCTCCTTCATATTCTCTGCAGAACCTGAGAGGTAGGATACCAGCAATGGAGGTTTTTATAGGAAAGATGATAAAATCTGTCCCAAACTGTGCAGAACTCCCAAATACCAAATGTTTTCTCTGATTAAGAGGACATGAGAGCAACTTGCTGGGGCAGTAATGGGTGCCAGCTGTGGCTTATTTCTTTTTGGAAATGGAAAAGCCATTTAATATCTTTAGCCTGCTACTACCTAGGACAATGCCTCTCTTGGCTGTGCAGAGTTCTGTTCTCCTGGCTTCAGATAGACCATTGCATTTTCTACGGCCTGAATATCAGAGCAAGGAGATGATGGGGGATAATGCATGGCCAAGTGTTTCTGGGATGATCTGCCTGTCCAGGGCCACTTCCTCTCTAAAGGCAGAGGGAAGCAGGTATTCAGTTCCTTTTTGGCAACTAGGAAAGCCCAAACCTAATGTGCCTCTAAGCAACACACTGATTCCTGATATTTGCCCTGCTCTCCCTTTTGCCAGACATCTCACAAAGTGAGCAGTACTTCCATCACCTCCATGTTACAGCTCCAGCAGGGAGGCCTTTGATCACCAGGGTTAGAACCCAGGTTTGTTCTTCCTTTGTATAACTGTCCACCAACAGCCCAGCACACAAAATCCTGTTCCTTCAAAAACAAGACCTGACAAGGCACTGGCCCCTGGAGGTGAACTGCTGGACTTCATGACCTAATACAGTCCCTATTTTTCAGCGAGCGTGATGTTTTGATCATCAGGAAACAGATCTGGCATGCTGGTGCTTGGTCCCTCTTGCAAGTAAACCACCCCCTCCTACACAAGGAAAACACCAGCTGCCTAAGCCTTGACCATTCCACTGTTTCTTCTCAAGGGAGGATAATCCACAGACTGTGCATTGCAAAAGGTACCGGAGAATTCCATGGACGGCCAGACTCCTTTGGCAAAAGGAAGTCAACACGGAAATGTTGCAAACGAGAGCAATTGAGATACAACCAGTGCGCTGCTCTGAGCAGAGGGGCAAGAACCACCACCCTGGAGTGAGCCCTGGGGTAACACAGTGCTGCAGGATCTCAGCATGGACAGTTTGCTCATTTCTCCCTGGAAGAGGACCTTGTCACCTGAGGGGAATAGAGGAGGTGGCAAATTTCTAAGGCTGCTCTGCCACCGTCTTTTCCAAGTCAGAGGATGAATGGGATAACAGGAAATCCACTGGGACCAGAAAAGACAGGATGCTACTGCAGCATTTCTTATGGCTTGGGACAAAGAGTGAGTCTGCTTCTCAAAAAATATTATAGCTTCCACCTTTCAGTTTAGCAATAGGCCTTTCAAAAGCCCGTGTGCCGCTGCTGTTGGCTGACCTTGGTGTGAAGGTGTCTTTACGTAAAGAGAAGTAGACCAGTGATCCAGATGGTCTGGCCAGGGCTTCCAGCCATGGATGCCTGCTACAAAACTTTCTGTAGACAGCCGGAATCGCTAATGGTGGAATCAAAGCTTAACTTCTCTCCTCTAGGAATTTGCAGCAGGCTATCTATGTTAGTGGTTGTAAAGGTCCTGGACTCAAAGCCACAGGGAAGTTCTACCAGGAAGGCTAGATCCTACTGGAGGAAAGTACTCAGGGGAACACAAGTCAACCACATGAACAGAAGGGTGGAAAACCCCAAGGAGGAACAGGAGAAGGGTGAGTGAGTACAGATAACACTTCGCTAGCATGTGTCAGCAGGACTTTTATTTTAGGGAACATTTCTCATCAGGGACATATTGAATGTCAATCACTTCAGATGCCTTGGCCTTTACTAAGGTGGTTCACAGGGAACCAATCTGTTTAGAAAACCTGTCACTGATCACTGTGCTGGAATTCTAAAATAACAGATAATTAAAAGATGACCCTGAGCTTTTTGCAAAGTGTAGAACTATTTGCTTAGCTCTAAAACCAGAAAAAGCTTTCTTTTTTTTCTAACCAACCAAAGAAATCCACTCTCAGACCTCTGATTAAATATTAACTACCTTGCACAGACCACAAGCAAGATCCCCAGCTATTTATTGCTCCAAAGGCAGCTGCAGCAAGAAGAAAACAAACAAAACCAGCCAGGAATGAATGGTGTCATCCACATCAACAAGTTTCCTGTGTGTGCTTGAGTCAGCTTGGAGCCAGGAGGCATTTAAGAGCACATTTCACTGGGCTCAGCGCGCAGGGACCCAGCGCTGTTGGTGCCTTTCTCTCCTAGGCCCTCATGCCTCCCAGCAGCTACCGCTCCACCCTGCACTGCGTGATTGAACTGACTACAGGCCCAAATCCATCGGCTAATGACGTCAATGATCTTCACTTTGGATAACGCTGCAAAACCTCTGTGATGCCTGCAGAGCTTATATCACTTCGAGAGGGTAAACTGGTGACTGCCTGATTTATCCCCTTTTCATCCCCTTTTCAAAGCCTGCTTTGGGACCAGTGGAGGCCTAACAATGCCATTTGGAGACACGAGCAGAGATGAAGACTGCAAGAGGCACAGAGCCCTGTTGTGGGACTGTCTGAGAGATGCTCAACCTGTGCTGCAAACATGCAGCCACAGAGGTTGATGCGTTTGCCCATGCGGAGCTTGCTGCAGTGCTTGGCTCTGTGCATGGACAGCAAGGACAGAAGTGCAGGAAGCGGTGAGTTTTTTTCCAAACAAACTGCCGAGCCCACCTGGATAATGATGGTGCACAAGTCTACTTGCTGCTGTGCCCCTCACCGCTGCCATCCCGATGCTGGCCCATGGAGTGTGCTACCCAAAGCAGCTGCCCCTTCATAGGGTTTCCTATATGCTTAGAGCTAAGAAGGGCCGTGTGCGTGCTCTCCCTGCGTGTCTCCACCCAGGTATTTGCAGCCTTCGATGGCTAAACCCTGGGTGAGGTGGGGCA
The DNA here is from genome assembly GCA_035222435.1 of Microcambeva ribeirae. NCBI lineage: Eukaryota > Metazoa > Chordata > Actinopteri > Siluriformes > Trichomycteridae > Microcambeva > Microcambeva ribeirae. The sequence goes on along the minus strand of JAYECN010061040.1, from coordinate 16,782 downwards.
ACCTGCAGCACTGGTTGGGGTTTGTCCCACTAAATGTCTAGGTAATGTCAACAGTCCTTGTATCTTCGGGGCCATCTTTGAAGGCTTTTCCTCAGGTCCCAGTGCCATTCGATGTCCTGGAGCAACAGGACAAAAGGTGATTGTTCCCCATCCTATTTCTAATTATTATTAGAAATAAAAAAAGGAGCTGTGGTACTATTTGGGCTGTGAGCCAGCCCTTACGTCCCTCTCTCCTCCTGATTTCATAGGCATATGCTCGGATTTCTAATGCACCGAGATCAAATATCCCATCACTCAGAAGTAAGATATTATCCCCTATTACCAATTCAATGCAAGGAGTCCTCATTTTCTCCAGATTAAAAGCCAATTAAAGAACGTTGCTTTTCAAGGGGAGAGGAAGCTGAAAGGAGGGTTCTTTTTGTAGGTTTTTGTTGGTCTCTGGCAAGGAGGCAATGTCCCCCATTAATGCTATCTGTGAGTTCTTTTTAAATCACATTGATTTTGCTCAGAACAGTTTGGGGTTCATCTCTGCAGAGAAAAAAAGAGAGATTTTGTTGTTGTTTCTGTGTTTCTACAACTCATGTACTAAAAAGAAAAAAAAAGGGAAATTTTACATGCTGGAGGATCAATGCTGTTTCTTTAAGTGAGCGGTTGGTGTTTTGGGTTTCAAACCTGTCTCAGGGCAAGGCAGCCCTGCTCTCAAGGTGAAGAGCACGCTCATAAATCTGGGAGAAGCTTCCAGCCCAGAATATGCTGATTTCCCACTGCAGGGAGGGCAGAGCGGGCAGGAAAAGGGCATTTGCTCTGCAAACAAGCAGCAGGATGAGTGCTTGTAAATCGCTAGTCACAGGAGAGCAGGTGACATTCACTCCTGCTGCACTGAGATCTGGGGCACAGGGAGAAGGGAAAAAGGTTGTTTTAAGCCATCTTGTCATGCTTAAAGGCCATGTGAGCCCCTGGTTTCTCCTGTCAGCTCCTAGCACAGGTCAGAGGAGCCTCAGGTCAATATTCAGCTTTCCACAACTCTCACTGGGCCCACAGAAACCAAGACTACCTTGAAGGCAGCACGCTCTTCTTTGTCCCCAAATGCCTTCTCTGGCCCTCGTGCTCCAGCACAAAGATACACAGCGAAAACTCAATCCCATTTCCCTGCAGGTAGCAGAAACAAACAAAAAGCCTCATCCTCCGCCATCTCAGCCTGCCTTTCTCACAAGTATCGTCCCCATAAGGAGCTCTGTCTTCAGGCTTCCCCCAGCCTGCTACTGTTTTGTTGGCTGCCGCATGTCGGCTGTGCACACACGCTGTTCATAACCCCATTTTAATCAGTCAGCAATCAGCAGCTAGAAAGCCCCCGGGCTTGCACCTCCCTGCTCCTGTTTGCTATTCCCATGCAAGCCTTGCCTGAGAGTGGCCCTTTCTTGTTCCACAAAGGGGTATTTAGTTCCTGAAAGGAAGGTGATCAGCACAGCTCTCTGCTTCAGCAGGTAGGCAGGTGACCTCCCAGGGCCCTTCCGACCTGAATTATCCTGTTTCTATGAGGAAGCTAACCGAGCACAAAAACATGTCTGTCAGTCTGTCACTTTCTGTTCATTTCATTTTCATCTGTCATATATTAGCCCTGAATCCTACTGTCTACGGGCAGATAGTTATTTATTATTTTCTCCTTTGTTTGCTTTTTAAAGCTACTTCCATTTGAATTACATACACACGCATGCAGATACATGCAAGCACGCACAAATAGCAGGGAGCGTTTTTCATCAGGCACAGTTTTCGTTCCAGGCTTATTTTAAACGAGGAGAAGAGCCAGGAATAACTTGGTCTGACAAGTGACGCTTCACATTAAAACCAACAAAAAAATGCACCACATCGTCCTCTCCGTTGCACACGCAGGCAGGGCTCAGGAATGTGCCCAGCTCCTTTAGCTCTGCCGGGGCTCTTTGCTGGTGCAGCAAAGCAGAGGCTTATACAGAGGCAAAGCAGAGGGCTGGGTCATGTCTCCACTGTCAGTTTGGACAAGATTCGAGCCTGTCCGCCAAGGGCGAGCGTGGAAAAAAAGCAGGAGGAGACCAGAGAGAGGACAGCCATGCTGGGACCCTGGCAGGATCCCTCCCTCTCCCCTTCATTTCCGCCCAGGGAAAGGAAGACTTTTTCTTGCATTTTTTTTTTTCTCTTTCCCCCAGCATTCCCTTGCTTGCCGCTCACTAAACCTCTGTCTCAAGCCACTCCATCACCATGGCAACGGGCCGAAAAGGAGCAGATGGTCCCGGCGAGCTAAATCCCAATTAGAGCGGGAGCCGCGTGCGGGGGAGCGGCGCCGGGGCTGCACCCCAGCCGCATGCCCGGCCCTGGTCCCACTGAGGCAGATCTGCACCCCCGTCCCCAGGCCATCCGGCAAGGCTGCAGGGTCACCAGGCAGTCCTGGGGCCACGGGACCCAGGGGGGACAAGGCCAGAGTGAGATTGCGGCCCCCTTTCAGCCAGGGGCTTGGGCACAAGGGACATCTAGGATTTATCGCTGTTGCCAGCCAGCAGAGCACTTCCTCTGTCCTGAAAAGGCCACATTTACTTGGACATCCATGCAAATCCTCCTGCCTCCCTTTTCCAACCCTGGCTTCCAGGACCAATGGGTTTTGCAGCAGATGGGCTCTGGTGGTCGGACCTTTCCCTGTGCAAAGCGAGCAGGTGCAGGGCTTGGTCTGTCTGGGAGTGCCAGGGAGCCCATCTCCCAGACAGAGCAGACGGGAGGCAAGGGCTGCAGTGGGCGAAGATAAAACTCAGGCACTAATCTCTCCGGGGATTAACTGCCAAGCCTGTCCTCACAGGGCCATAGCGTGGAGCCTTGGGTCAGGCAAGCAGCATCCAAGCCTTCTTGGAGGTACCCACCACTCCTCTCGCGTGCTTAAGGGCTATGCAAGCCACATGCACCCAGAGGGAAGAAAGGTGTTTTGCAGGGATGCCGGCCTTTTCACTCTTCATCTGATTTTCATAACTAGCCATAAGGCTGCTAAAACTTGGATGTACTAAAGCCTGGGCTGGGCTGTGCTCTGAAACCTCCCCTTCACGTTTGCAAAGCCACCTGAATACTGTCAAAGGGCAAAGGCACCTAAGGGAGCCAAGCCTTGTTGCAAGGAAGAACAAGGAAGAGAAAGTGTCTTTTCTATTAGAAACCTCAATGTCTCACACAGAATGTCTCAGCTGCTCAGGCCCTTTTTCTCCTAAGAGACCTAAAGCAACACTCACTCTGCAGAGCAGGATCCTGGTGGAGCCGTAACCACCACTACCACAGTTCAGCCCCAGATGAGTGACGAATGTGTGGAGCTGGGCTGAGCATCGCAGGGGCAGCGCAGCCATCCTGCTTGCACCTTTCATACCCTGTGGGCCCAAAACCTTGGGGCTGCAGATGCAAAAGAGGCTGGGGATAGGGGGAAAAGTGGGAAGCATCCTGAGGAGAGATGCAGAGAGGTTGCGTGGAGAAAGTGTGGCGGCAGGGTAAGACTTTGGTGCTTCTCCCACTCACACCAGCCACTCCTGCACAGAGCTGCTCCCTTTCCCGTGGTCCTGGCACACGCTCAGGGATGCTGGCCTGGGGGCCAGCCCGGCCCAGCCGGCTCTCAGCCCGCACCCGTGGGAAGCGCCGGAGCCCGTCCTGCCGCCCAGGTGTGGCCCTGCGCCTCGGGGCTGCCGCCGGGCGCGAGCGCCGTGCCAGCGCGGATGTGGCCAGGCAGCTGGGGGCAGCGATGCGGGGTGGGCTATGCAACAGAGACGGCAAAGCTGCAGCGGGCTCCAGCTCCATGCCCTCCCTGAATGCTGGCAGCAGCCTCCATGCTGTCACCCCTCTTCCTGGAAAGACCAGGAGCAGGAGGGAGTGGTGAAGTGGTTTCCCCACACCAGCTTAGAGGTCTGGGACAGGAACGGGGAGAACAAGCCGGTGCTTGGGCTCCCGGCTCATCCTCCCCACAAAGAGACACACCAGCCTGCAGAAAGCAGCGGCTGCTGGCCCCCTCCTTGGCTGCTCCAAGAGGAGGGCAGAGCACCCTGGAGTGATGCCGGTGCATGCATCCCTCCCTCCCTTCTGCAGCCCAGCGAGCCTTGGAAACCTGCAGCCTTTCCCTGCAGAACAGGTTTGGCATGGGGAGCAGCCGTGCCTGCTTCCCACGCCTGCACCCCCGCCCCAGTATCCCCCTCCCCCTTTTCTTTTCCTGCTGTCTTCCCGGATCAAAGCTGCCTCCCCTCCCTGTATTGCAAACATTATTCTGCGGCTAGATAAGGAGCTCTCTGGCAGCTCTTTATTAATCTCATTGGAGGCAGGCAGCAGGCAGAAAAAAAAAGCTTCCACGAGGCCAGGACAGAGACTAATGTGCAACGAAGCACCTTTACAAAAAGAAAGGGATATTTTTTTTCTCCAAAAAGGTCCCATGGGAGTCATGAGTAATTGATAATTATCGAACTTTAAACTACGTCATTCCTCTTTTTGTCCTGACCATGTTTTTATAATAACTCTCCCAGTCTGACCTGCTCCCAGCTAGTTTGCCAGGGTGTTTTGGGGAAAAACAGACACAATCTGAGGGGGGTCTTGGAAACAGTGCAATGGATCTGGTAAGGGATCAAGGAAGAGGACCCAGGGGATGCAGACAGACCTCTGGACAAAGTGGATGCAGACACTGAGCTTCCTGGTTTCTTGCTTTCACACTGAGCTGCAGCACCTCATCCCCACATCTGCAGGCGAGTCTCCTTCCCCTTCCGCAGCATAACTCACAGTTCCCTGGGCCACAAAAACACAAGCCTTTTTGTGGTGTACGCCTTCCTAGGGAAAAGCTTTCCCAGCCTGGAAATACCTCAGAGACACGCACACATGGCTAAAGTTCTCATCTACCCAGGACACAGACTAGAAAGGTTTTGCTGCATAAAGACACTTGTTTAAATCCATCTGCTGCCAGAGGCAACTCAGGTGAGTATTGTGTGATGGCTCACGTGAGAAACAAGTTTAGTGGTTCACAGGGCCAGTGTTTGTATTGCTGCCTGTCCCTTATTATTGAAGGACCAGGCAATTTTCAAAGTGCTTGTGCATGCAACAGGCAGGGCATTACTGTTGTCTGCACCCTTTACAATGGGAATACATAACCAAGGTCCACACTTCTCACCAGCGATCACCCCCCTGCAAACACTGATTGGGATAACCTCAGAAATAACCTCAGAGCAAAGCCAGTGGTGTGAGAAATAAACAGGCTTTTGCCATGAAAACAGGCAAAGAAGCGAATGGACCACGTTGACCCTCTTACTCACACCATAGACTCAGAGCAGAAAGAAACTGGGTCCAGTATTTGCCCCAACAGAGAAATTTGTATATACATATATCCATGTAAAACATTTTTTTGACTTCTTTTTCCCTGGGCAGGGAGCAGACTGATCTCAGCTGCAATGAAAAATGACACAAGAGAGTGGAGTCACCTTTCCCTGTGCTTTGCAATAGGTCTGCTCCTTGTATAGAGTAACTACTGCAGGATCAGTTGTGCAAGGCACCATGCAAACATGGGGCAATATGAGCAGAGCAGAGAGGGACTGCTACCAGGAGCTTTTGACAAGGAAAGGCACACAGAGGTGAAGGGAGCTGGCCAAGGATGTTCCAGGGAGCCTGTGGCGAAGCCAAGGAATGATGCCAGCACTTCTGAATTCAGCCCATTTTGACATCACCTACAGGCCATTCTTTCCCTCTAAGTTAAAGCTGATTCAGCCCCAGTGGAAATCAGTGTGAGGCAGCAGATATTCCCATTTCCAACAAGTGCAAAGGAGCTGTAAGGTACTCTGCAGGCACAGCAGCCACTGGGATGTCAGGAATACAAAAATATATACCTAAAAAGAATGGTTTTAACCTTATATTTCCCAAAGTGAGTTTATAGCTAGCAAAAGGTCTCAGATCAATACAATAGTGAGACTGCAAATTGGAGTCCTCCCCTTAGCCACAGAAAGGGTACAGCTGAGACAGCATCTGTACAAACAGCCTGCCCACAGCCTCTGCCAGCATGCCTCTGCTCTGACCTTGAGGACTTGCCTTGAAGTGCAAGAGGGAAACTCCCCTTTTTTCCTTCCTCTCCCCTTCCCATGCAGCCCTTGGCGTTTGTCATCCAGCTGGGAGATCACTGCTGCTTTATTTTGCTTGGATTCATCCTGTCTAGAGAAGAAGCTGAGTGCCTACAAACTCATTCCACACAAACACCTCCTTGAGAAGACATCATGCTCAACTTGCAGGTAGAAAGCAAGCTGTAATAAGGGATTCAAGGGGATTTTGCAGCACAGATTTTGAGGCAAATCCAGCCTTAGAGAGAGCTTGTTACCAAGCTGGGCCTGACATTTCAGACCGTGAGATGCAACTCCCCGTTCATGTCCCCCCTTATAAACAAGCCTTTCTTCTCCTTTTCTACCCCACAGCTGTACATGTGCTCAGCCCCATGCCCCAGGGACCTTCAAAGACTGCATTATAGGTTCTCCCCATACAAAGTTTGGATCAATACAGCTGTCAGGCTCTGGCCACATTACCCCTGATAATTGGAATTACAATAGGCAGACTGAAGCTTTCACTCTATCACTCTGCTGCTTGTCATAATGTAATCAAAATTTCTCTTGCTCTCTCTTTATCACAGAGCGTGACAGAAGCAGAGGCACTGGCAGCCGCACGGCCTCCAGAGAATATAGATTCCTGTGGATCAGTGCGGGGCTGGGAAGCTTTGGCACAGCGGTGGGAGAGCAGCCCTCCTGCATGGGCCGCGTGTGGGGCCCTGGGAGCGATGTGGCTCCCTCCACACCCTTGGAGGGAGCTGCCTCCTGAGCTGCTCCGTGGTGGACAGCCAGAGCAGGGGTATCAGGGCAGGACATGGCTCCCTGGGAGCATCACTCTGTGGGATGGGATGGTTCCCACCTTGGCAGCCCCTGCTAGTACTCCAGAGCATCCTGCCTGTTCAGAGGTTCTTGCCCACCCCTGCTCAGCAGGAGATGCCTACTGGCTCTAGGATGCAACCAAATGGGGCATCATGGGATGAGCAATGCCGCAGGCATGGCATGTTGATGGGAACTCAGCAGGAACGAGGCAATGCCAGTTGCTTGGATAGGAAGAAGCTCCTCTCTTGGCCCTACTGCAAGCAAAGCTGAGATAGCGTCTGCAGGCTTCGGTTAGGTCAGGATCCCCGCCACACGAGGTGCCGCACAAAAAAGCCTCTGCCCCAGCAAGCTTCCCGCTGTGCTGACTCACAAGCTCCTGCCCACAGCTTGCTCACCATTCCTCGCCTACGCTCAGCAGCCCTGCCGGCGAGAGGCCGTGTGTGCCTCGCTCACACCAGCTCCAAAGACGTGCTAATTTACGGGGCTGGGGTGATACATAGCAGGCAATAGATACAGCAGTTGTGATTTGCTGATCATTATCAAACGGCAGTAATGCAGGGCTGCTCTAACCAGGCAGGGGAAGTATCGGCAGCCCTGACCTACTCTGCTTCCCTGAGACTGGCCATAAACAAAACTTAAATAATTAGAGTGCTTGGGTGGAGATACAGCTTCTAAGTATTCCTAGGCGCACGCAAATAAAGGAAATAAATTCTTGGAAGGTGCCAGGCTGGATGGGACAGAGGGAGGCTCATTTTCCACATCACTTGAGAGCAGCCGTTGTAAATCTCACTGAAAGATGCACCTCCCCAGGCTAGCGATATTTTTAAACTCTGAGAGAGAGGGGAAAAAAAAAATAGTGTTTTAGTATTTACACCACAGGCAAAAAGAGTATTTAAGAATCAGGATACATTTTGAAAGCCTTTTCCTGCCATACCAAGAAAGAAAGGAAGAACCATATTTCTGTAGTGGGATAGCTAGAAGTATTAGCGTTAGGAAAGTCACTCCTACCACTATCCCTCCTCTGTAGGCTAGGAAATTGGACTCCCAGGAGGACTGGTGGGGGGAGTGAGGGGATAAAGGCTCCTTCACTGGCATATTGCTGCTTCAGTTCTCAGCTGCCTCAGTCACAAATGCAAATCAGCTCCCCTAAATCCTGTCAGGGGATGCCTGTACTAGCCCTGCTTACTTGGTGTCTGGGATCACATCCCATAGGAGCTGAGACCATGAAACTCTAGGCAGGGACAATGCGACCATCTACCTCAGCAGCTTTCCTCCTGCAGAATTTGGCCCTGCTTCTAATTCCTCTTGGGACTTGAGGCACTGGGAACATTCCCTGTTTTACAAGCTGTGCTCTGTTCAAACCTCCCATCCCTTGCCAGAGCTGCTGCTATCCTCCCAACTAGATCCTATTCAGCCCAAATCAAAGGGATCCATGAACACACCCATCAGACATCAGAGCACCAAGCAAATCCCCAGACTGCCCGCCTCTAAAGATCAGAGCATGCTGTAATCACTCCCAGGGCAAGGAGATCCCGCTAAGTCCTCCCCCATCCCTGGGTCCTTGGCATTGAAATGCACAAGAGAAACATTCGACAAGCTCAAAACTATCACTGGGAATAATCTCCTCACAGAGCTCCTAGCCTCTCCCTAGCCCCTGCAATCCCCTAGCCCCCTTTTTCTATCAGCGGATGTTCAGAAGATGCCACTGAGGTGTCATTGCTGCTGAACGGAAGGCCTGGGTCTTTCATATTCCTGCCTGCAGCTAGTAGGCAGCTCCTGGACTGGGCAGCGAGAGGAGTGGCCGCAGATGTCCACCAGCAATAGCAGCGGGTCCCCTTGCCCTCTAAGCACTCCTCTCCCTGCTGCCCTGAAGGCAGCAGAGAAGCCATGCAAGGCAAGGGATGACAGGAATGCTGGCAGCGGGCTGGACGTGCCTGCACAGGGGCAAACACTGGGATGGAGCGGCATCCAGGAATATGTGTGTTGATTCACGTGCTGATGCACATGAAGCCTTTCATAACCATAGCCTCAAAGACAAAGGCAAGAAGCCTTTTCGAAAGCCTTTTGTAAGAAACCATGTGCTTTTCCTATATGACACAATGAGCACAGCACCTGGCTTTGAAGTCATGACGATAGGTGTCCTGCAGGTCAGTTTAGCCTGAGACTGCCCTTTCTTCACTACCTATCACCCAGGTCTCAGCCCTGCAATTCACAAACATGAATTCACCATTCCAGCGAGCTACAGCATGTCCGGCTGTGGGGTGCAACACATGAACTGCTAGAGGAATCGAGAGGGGTCCCACGTCCCAGGAAACCACGGCAGCTGACACCAATTAGAGCATGGCAAGGATGCTGCAATGATACGCGTCCCTCATCCTAAGTGGCCATAAATGGTCACAGTCTCACCCCTCAACGGCCTCCAAAAGGCACCGCTCCTTGAAGCGGTGTGCCGGTCCCCAGCCTTTGTGCTGTTGTGCTGGCTGACACGGGGAAGAGCACAGGCAGGCCTAGCTGATATGCGCTCGTGCTGTTGTCTGCAGCGTGCATCAGTGCATCACGAGCTGCTGCCTTCAGTTCTAGCCTCCGTAAGTGTTGGTTCTGCAACAAGGCCAGTCTTGGGTAACTGAGCAAGGTGACATAAACAAGAGGAGCAGGAATGAGAGAGAATACTGTATGCTGTGACCTCTTTGCAGTCTTTTTCCTATCTATATGTGCAGGCCCTAAACTGACCATGATCACACCACGCCACTTGCAGCTTAATTCTGCCATGAAGCAGAGTATTCCTGACACCAAGCTCTCCTTGGGGCTTTAATGTGCATCCTTCTCCTGACTGCCCTCAACATTTGCTCTGTTGCTCTGTTAGCACCGGGCCAACCCAGTGCAACGATCATAGCTCCTTAATCACAAGGAGCTGGGGCTTTTGCACACCAGGACACCAGGACCTGCTCTTCTTTTCTCATCCCTGGCCAGCGGGAGGTGGAGTAGATACTTCAAGGCAGGGGGAAGATCCAGCACAGCTGTGGGTTTGGGGGTCAGTTATGACTCCATGGTTTGCTGATAAACTCACCCAGCCCTGACTCTGGCTCATTTGTTTGGGCTGCTCAAGGATAGAGCAGGGTTTGTTACTGTTCCCCCGTGCCCTGAGTGCGATAGTGCATTGGGCTGGGCTGCATAGCATTAGGATTTCTGCTGCTCTGCTCCCCTATCCACCTCTACGTATTTGTCTCCAAAAAAATCCCTATCTATCATGTTAAACTCTCCCATATGCCCAAAACTTCTGCCTGTCATTGATAGCTTGCAACCCCTGACTTTCCTAGGATACTCAGCACAACATCCCCTAAGGACAGGCCTCTGCTCAGCCTGTTAGATACTCTTCTCCCCAGTGACGTAAGGTCCTGACTCCATGAGCAGAAATGTGCCCTAAGGCTCCTGCCTTAGGCTGTCCTTCCTGGTGGTGGCAAACATGGCCTGCAAACGGCCTCTCAGCTGGTAAGCCCCTGTCTCCAGGGGTTATTTTGCCAGTGGATAAGGAATGACATCCAATCTTGCCAAGTGTGGGACCCCCAGTGCAGAAAGCAGTTACTGAAATGGATGCTTGCCCCTGGATCTGCTTGATGTGGCCACTGGACCTCCACTGTAGCAGCCAGGGCTGGATTGCTGTGTCTTTAACAATCTCTGTGCTGTTCATGCTCTCAGGTGGCCATGGGGCGCTCGGCTCCAGGCCCTCATGGCCCACACAGATGGGCCATTGTGCTCCAAATGGCTCTCGCCTGTTACCAGCGGAGACGTGCTGGATGCTGGCCACCAGCTGTGAGCTGCCTCTGTCCCTGCTCGCCCTGTCTCCACACGCCTCACTGTTGCAAGCCGGGAGAAAGGGATTTTCCATGGGAAGGGAAAAACAGATTTGAGATCAGCCCACTCTCGGACTTTTCCTAGTAGAGAGGAGTTGCTGAGGATGAGATGGAGGCAGGGTCCAGTCCTGGAAACACCTGCTGCCTCATAGCCATCCAAGAAGGATTATAAGCCTGCTGCAGTGATGGCTTTGTACTGGGGCAATGGAGAAGAGATGCTCCGTTGGGCTGGGTGAGTTTCTCCTACTCATCCCCAGCATTCCATGGGGAAACTGCAGTGCCAGGAGGTTGCTGGCCAGGCTTCACCCTGGCCAGGCCGTCACCCCAGGCCTGTGCCATGCAGGGCACAAGCAACCGCCCTGGGCTGGGCAGCCAGCGAGGTGACGAAGCTGTGTTTCTCCCTTTCATGCTCCTAGCTGCTGTTCATCTTTCTTGGGACTGCTGCTGGAACTTTGATGGCACCAGCCTATGGAAATGCCTGCACCTGCTTCTAGGATAGAAAGGAAGAGCAAACAGACAACAAGGTATTAAAATCCCCTCACTTCCTGCATATACACAGAGGCAGGGACACATGCAAAAGACAGCATAAAGCAGATGAAAAAACTGACTCCTGGCAATCACAGACCCAGTACCTGTAACTCTACCTTCTGCTTTTAAGGGTGTGATGGAGAGATAGCCAGAAACACAGGCATGAAAACCCAGCAGAGTGGAAGGACTGATGTGTGCCTTGTTGCTCCTATGGGCTTTCATTCACAGTCTGGAAGATGTTGTTCCTTCCTCCTCGGGGTGATACTTGGGTATTTGAACAGCTTGGATAGAAGTTTCCCTTCTGCAGAGCTGAGAGGCTTCATGCTGAGACCTGACTGGGAGAGTACATGTGTGGATAGGGTCTTATCCCATCCCTGAAATGAAGCCTGCACCAAGAGAGGCAAAGAACTGGAAGGCAGAGAAAACCTGGGCCTCAGCAACATCCAGGAGGAAAGCAGAGGGGTATGCTGCATGATGTCTCCTTCCTTAATTAACTAAGTTTTCACCTGAAATGATCTGCATTACAGAGCTCTCGCCGCAGCCACCAAGAGCTCCGAATTCTCTGTGCTGGGATGGCTGTGCTCCTGTAATTAACGCAAGAGGTGTCTCAAATGCAAACCGGGTCCCAGCGCTGGCAGCTGGCAGCACCAACTTGCCCTGATTTAATCTGATGTATTGAATAAGAGAGGCGATCTCTAGGGTTTGCTCAGATTGGACTGCTTTTGTCCTTTACCATTTTTTTTTTCCTTTCCTCTTCTTCCTTGGTCTTTGGACCAGTAACACTTGTTGGCTTGTGAGGAGCAATACTAATCAAAAGCCACTGCAGCCTCAAGCAATGACATCGCAGAACACAAACCTTGACTTGGAGGCCCTGAGGACCCAAGGACTTGCAGACTCATGCATGCAGTTTCACAAGGATTCCCCAGCTAGCAGTGGGCTGTTCATAGAGGTGCCTCCCACTTTGGACAGGCTGTCGCAGCGCTAACGGAGAGCAAGGTGCACTGACAGTAGGGCAGCTGAGGCTCAGATCATGGCAACTGGCTCTGCAGTTTCCCTTGGTGATTCAGCCAAGGTGTGGGCGGTGCCCAAGGATTGCTTTGCTTCTATCTCCCTGCAAGTCCAGGTCTGCGGCTGGTGTGGCCCAAAGGAGAGGTGACCCAAGCAGAGAGGTACCAGCTTTCCAGTGCTGAGGAGGTGAGAGCTGCTGGCTTATCATGAGACTTTGTCTGGGCCTGGATGTGATAACATTCCTCTTCCGGCACCTTCTTTGCAGCTGCACTTGTGTACATAGGGCCAGGAGCTTGTGGATGATTAACTTTACCCGTCCAGAGAGCAAATGGCATGAACTACGGCCCTCCCTGGGCCCTGGCCAAGGGGTAGACTCTCCTTGCCGCCCAGAGCCTCACCCACATTGACAAACACCTGAGCTCATAAATTCAAGTCCTGCTTAAAACACGATGGGTTGGTTCCACTGCAACATGCAAAGTTTAATGAGAATATATCAGCAAAAGACACGCTTTCACTTTCTGAAATAGTCTGATGTTGTTTCTGAGTGGATGGAAAAAATAGGTGGGAGGAAGGAAAAATAACCAACAACTCAAATCAAGGACTGAACAAAACTCTAGAAACTTCTTGTCTTTTTTGAAGCTGCTTCAGGATGTTAAATCAGTGCTTCTGAGTAGGAGGTGGAGCAGCCCCTGCCATGGCTCTTCCCAGCACTCCAGAGAGCAGCCCTGTCTCCTCAAAAATAAACACTCTCTCCAGCTGCAGTCAAGCTTGACCTAAGGCCTCTGGGTCACTACAGCTCAGTCAATGCTGCTTTAAAAGACCGCAATGGAGAAACCCCGTGTCAAAGCCTCGAACACCTCTCCAGCTCTCCCCTGCTGAGGATCTCAAAACACTTTGCAAAGAAAGACTTGCAGGCCCCTGTCTGAGCCCAAAGAGTAGCCCAGCAATAGCAGACAGGAATTTGTCCCTGTCAGAGGGGGAGGGTTTGGAAAGAGAGGCCCAGGTCTCTGGATGTGGGTCCAAATACGAGATGAATGACTCTTCTCTATGTGGGTGCCTCTCAGGATATAGTAAGCTCCATGTCAGATGTAAACAGGTTTTTAAAACTTGTAAAGCATAAATCTAACCTGAGTGTTCTTAACCTCTGAAGATCAGCTGCCTAGGTTTCCTCAAGCCTTTTACCCCATGGCCTTTCAATAGGTCCTATTCATATTAATATCTTGATGCTCTAATGCCGTAGCCTGAGTTGATACCTCATTAATGGTTGCAAATGGACAGGTGAATAGATCGGCATGGGAGGCTGTGGGAATCCTGAACTGAATCGTTCTGGACAACTGAGCTGATCATCTGCTTGAGTAAAGCAGGTTTTTATAAGGGACATATTGTAGTTTTACAGCAGGGAACTTTTATTTCTTTATCAAGAAAAGAAAAGCTAACATTGTTAGAAGGAGGTGGCAGTATATGCGGCTGGGAACCAAATGAAATGCCAGTGATCAGATGACCATGAAAGGTTTTCCAGCAAGCAGGTGGAAGACGCTCAGTGACTGCAGTCTTCCTCCCATCTTTCATGGGTGCTGGGTACTTAACTGTGTTTTCCAAAAAAAAAAAAAGTTTGTAGCTAGTAATTTGTACTTAAAATAGAGGATCCCCAGTTCCTCTTTTCTCTTCTCCGTGATAACTAAGTCTGTTTGCAGTCGTAGCTTACGTATGGCTTGCCATATATATATATAAATATATATACATATACACATAAACCCTCTGCTGCTGTTGGCACGGTTCATTGCCAACGCGTGGAACTTCCTGCCTCAGTGCGGCATTCAGGCCTGCAGCTTCGTAGGGACTGTCAGCTTGTTGTGCTCCTGCGCAGTGCCTGGCACAGCCTGGTGCTGGTCCCTTGCTGCAGCTCAGTGACATGCGTGCAGTCCTAATATGTGCGAATGAGTGGAATGGCTGACTGAATGAAAGAATAAGTGATATAGGATTAGCCATTCCCACAAATGCCTCCACTGCTGACCTGGTCCAGCTGTGAGTCTCTCCCACAAAGACTGCAGCCTAAGTGATGATCACTGAGAGGGGTCAGGAAGGATGATGTTCCCAGAGCATTGCAGAGCTGGCTACAGCCTCTGCGTGGCAAGGCACCCTTAGATGCACTAGTGGCTTGTCCTGGCAGGGCTGTCAGTGGGATGGTGCAAGACAAATGATTAGGCTACTGCAGAGCACAGAGGACAAGATTGCCTGACTACTAGCAGCAAGGCCTTGAGAACAGCCAGAAACAGAGTAAGTGGGGAAAAGTTTCTTTAATAGGACAAGGTGATACCAGGCTGCTCCCAGGGTCATTGTTCATTGTATAGTCTCTCTCTGTTGAGAGCAACTCCTGCTGGGACTGGGGGCATGGGCAAGGGTTTTCTTTCAGCACGGTCACCACAACATCATCCCCCCCCACACACCTTTCCCAGAGGATTTTTGAAGGCTTTCCTGCACTGAGCTGCCTGGTGGAGGGAAGAGAGGGAGGGAAGGCCAGGTGAAGAACTGCAGGGAAAGTTTGGAGTCTCCTTGCAAAGAGCTTAGCCAGGCACCTGCCTGGGAACACAGTGGAGTGCATGGGGCCTCAGGCTGTCCCTTCCATCACCGCTTTCTGCAGTGCGCAGCAAATCCCTTTGTCCTGTGAGTACAGAGGCAGAGCCAGACCTGCCTTTCCAACCTCTCCTCTCTCACGAAGTCTCCCTGTTCTTGCGATTTCCCCACCTCAACACACATATAACCCGTGCCCCATTTCACCCCTGTCCTCACCCATGGTAGGTGCAGCATCTAGTCAGCATGCTTGGTCCAGACCATCCCCTGCTGTGCAGGAACCAGGGGACCATGGGCCCTGGCATTTGCTCTTGTAGCCCAGACCTTGCCAGTTGCAGCCACATTTCTGAATCGCAGCCCAGCCAGTCCGACTGCTTTTGGAGACTGCTGCCCCAGTCCAGTCAGAGGAGGCAATTCCTCTCTTCCTCGCTGCAACTTCTCTCCAGCTGCGGCCCTCCTTCCTGTGCAGGCACTGACTGCCTCCTGCCCCTGCAGCAGGATGGCGTCCTGGCCTGGATGGTGACATGTGCACTTGCTGTCATGTTCTCCAGCCCCAGCCACCAAGAGCCTAGCCTCCATAGACAAAAAATCGCCTCCCAAATAGGTTTCCCAGTTCATTCACAAAAGCTGTAAGGTGAGATTTCTTGTTTCCCACCCCCAGCCATGTGAATGTCTGACAGTCAGCTCTGGAAAGCCCTGCAGGATGACATTAACCCATTCAGCCCCAGAGCAGGATAAGAGAGTCCCCACACACATCACCAAAGCACTAGGCAGAGTCCCCTACCTGCTTCTAGCAGCTATGCTTGAGTATAGGGCTGGACTGGGACACAAGGTCTCTTCTGCCACCATTAGGATAGAGCCTAAGAGCTAGGGAGATATCAGTGCAAATCTCTACCCATTTCCTTTCCAGGGATGGATCAGAACCAGAACCAGACAAGTGTAAAGGCAATGACAGAAGGGTCTGAAATTGGGGACCAGTCCAGGCCCTCTCAAAAAAAGGCTCGTAGGAAGTGTACGTGTGTGTGTGTATGCGTGCGTGTAGAGGATGTTCAGGATGTTAGACAACTGAAACCTCCCTCTCTTTCCCAAACATCTGTGCTCATTACCCAGCCTTGTGGCTCCTTTTCCCGGGAAGCCTGGCTGCTATGCCTCGCTAGACGTTGCTCGATCCAAAAAGCAAACAAACCGCCTCAGCTCCCAGGATGCTGGAGCCCACTGCCTGCAGCTGCCTCCAAAACAAACGATCGTGTTGTTCCGTTCCAAGACAAGGATGAAATCGGCCCTGACTCTCTTCCTCCCTCACGCAGATGCTTCCACACCTGCTCCAGACTCAGATGCATACCCCAATAAAGCCAATGCCAGCCGTCCCTGCCCCTCGTAGCACTTTTCGCACCCCTTTTCACCCACTGCCCACTGCAGCCCTTTCCAGAGCCTGCCCCAGCCCTGCAGCCCCCCAAATGCCACCCGTGGCCCCTGGTGTCACCGGCCACCCAGCTGGTAGCTGCTCACCTGGTAGGAGCGTGGCAGCCAGGATGCAAACTCCGATAGTCCACCAAGATGCAGGGCAACTAGTCTGCAGCTGTGAAGCCATGAGAGTTCCTTAGCAGCAATGGCCAGGGGCCGGTCTGGCAGCGTTGCTGGCGCCCCCCACCCTCCTTGCCCTCGGTGATGTTCAGGTCTGCTTAAGAAAAAAAAATGTAGGCGCAGGAGGATAAAGCAGCGATGAGCCCCGCAGGCAGGCGGGCAGCAGAAAGGGCAGCCGGAGGAGAGCTTCGCACATCCGCAGGGTCCCTGGGGCTCCGCGGGGCGCTCGGGCCGGCTGCGGGCGTCGGGGCAGCGCGGCTGCCTTCCCGCGGCAGCGAGCACGTCCGCAGAGCCGGGTGAGCGCGAAGGGGAGGGGGGAAAAAATCGGAAAAAAAAAAAAAAAAAAAAAAAAAAAACCAAAAGGGGGG